>WNWK01006879.1:0-30000 GCA_009830355.1 Cherax destructor | reverse complement strand
TACAGATTTATTCTTTCAGTATGACGTACACTCTCATATGCTTAGCAGAGCAATAGGGTTAAAGGAAAGACTTAAAGACCTACTCATAGGAAAAGTAAAATAATATAAAGGTCATGGATCAATGGCACAAGCTTACCAGAGATGGAATCTTGTTAATAACTCAAGACCTCTATTTGACTTGCTGCTAGTGGTGTAAAACTTTTATAAATCTTCCAAAGAAAGACTAAACAGAAGAAACACAGAGACTAAGGATTAAGGTGAGTGTTGAGGTGGAAGGGGTGGGAAGGGAGGGAACGGGGGGAAGGGGAAGGGAAGAGAGGGAAGGGGAGGGGAGGAAAGGAAACAAAGACATATAGTCTGAACACCAAATACAATATAGAATGAATAATTTATCAGGAAAAGAAATCCAGTTTAATGAAATATAATATTTTTTTTATACAAATGTGCGGAATGTATTCCAAAAAAGTAACGAATTATCCACGAATATTTCATGAATGCTTCCAGACATAACTGTTTTGAACAGTTCTTTGTATAATTCAACACATGCACGACAGCAGTAGCAACTTCAATTGAAGCTCGCCTCCATAAACACGGCGGGTGATTCATCTAATATATTTATCAGCGACCTTCATGAAATTGAAATCTCTCAAAAACAATATGGCGATGTGACTGTATATACCAAAAGACAATGACACATACGCACACACATATACACACGTTATATATCTTCTTCTTTGAACAAACCGGCCGTATCCCACCTTTTAAATTTAGTATTGTATACAGGTCAAGAGGTTACTAGCCCCTTGCTCCCGGCATTTTAGTCACCTCTTACGACACGCATGGCTTACGGAGGAAAAATTATGTTCCACTTCCTTATGGAGATAAGAAATAAACAAGAACGAGAACTAGTAAGAAGATGGAAGAAAACTCAGATGGGTATGTATATACCTGCTTGTACATGCATGATGAAACGTGAGGACGTGTCTAGTGTACTCTCTGTGGAGACTTTTCTACTGTGCTCCCGTTCTTAGCTACCTGAGATTGGATGATGGTTTCCCTCGACTACGAGTAGCTATATCTCCAACTTAAGGCGGAATTAACGGAAGCTAGAAGAGAAATTCAACGATTGAAGGGTATATGCAAGGATTATCCCCGGAACAATGTCGCCGATGATCAGACCAACGAATGGATGCTAGTCAGTTCTGAAGGGACGAAGCTGAAGTTGAAGAAGGTCCAGGAGACTGCTGTGAAAACCAGCAACTCTTTTTCCTTGTTATCAGACGAATGTGATGACATCCCAGCGATGACCATCTATACAAAGACCGTCGAGAACGTCATGCACACCGCCAGTCGAGGTAGAACATTGTTTTAGTTGGGGATAGTCAGATTAAGTTTATGGATAGGAATTTTGTCTTAAGGATAGGAATAGGAGGCAGAGGGTGTGTTATCCTGGGGCTGGGATGAAGGATATTGTTAGCCATCTGGACGACATCATGAGAGGTAATGGGAGCAATCCTATTATCTGTCTCAGTGCTGGAGGCAACGATGTTGGCAGACGTAGGAGTGAGGAGCTGATTAGCAGCTATAGGTCTGCAATAGACAGAATTAGGAAGGAGGGTGGGAACCCTCTCATATGTGGTATTTTGCCAAGGAGAGGAGTTGGAAATGAATGGTTGTCCGGGGCAATTAGTATCAATTGCTGGCTGGACAAATACTGTAAGGAAAATGCAGTAACATTCATTGACAACTGGGACCCTCTTCTATGGCAGAAGTGACATGTATGCCAAGGATGGGGTTCACTTATCTAGGTCTGGGGTGGGGCACTGGCAACTGCAGTGGAGGGAGCTGTTAGGGCTTTAAACTAGAAAAAGTTAGTGGTATGGGTTATGGGGGAAAACAGTGAAGTCCCAGTGTAGTAATGTTATAAATTCTAGGGAACTAGTAATAGGCAGAATAAGGTGGTTTTGGGAAAAACCAGTGGCACTAGGTGACAAGGACAGTAATAGGTATAGTGGAAAAACAGAAATGAGCAGGACGGTAAAGAGAAAGGAGGGTCTTTAAATGTATATTACACCAATAGTCGTAGTGCTAGGAATAAGATGGACGAGTTGAGATTAGTTGCAAGTACTGGTAATATTGATGTTTTTGCAATAACTGAGACATGGTTTAATATGAAAAATCGGGACATGCCTACCGAATGTCACATTCAGGGTTTTAAATTGTTCCAAGTAGACAGAAGTATCGGGAAGGGGGGTGGGGTTGCACTCTATGTCCGTGATCATTTAAATTGTTGCATAAAAACTGGTATAAAGTCTGAAATAACACATACAGAGTCTGTCTGGATAGAATTTTCAGAGGGGTGTGAAAAATTGATTTTAGGCGTGATTTACCGTCCTCCAAACTTAGATAGGGAACAAGGGAGACTATTTTGGGAGGAAATTGTTAAGGCCACAAGGCACGATAACGTAGTAATTCTAGGACTTTAACTTTAGTCAGATTAATTGGAATTTCTTGACAGGGAATTTAAAATCTAACGACTTTTTATAAGTAGTTCAGGATTGCTTTTTGAAACAGTTTGTGACAGAACCTACAAGGGGAAATAACCTACTTGACTTGGTTCTGGCAATCAAGGAAACCCGTGTTAATAATTTAGAAATTACAGAGGAACTCGGCTCAAGCGACCACAAGTAACGGTCCCAGATTTTCGCTTAGCAGATTATAATGGACTTAGAGAACACTTATCAACTGTGGACTGGGGTGAAGAAGAGAGGTATCAATATGACAGTTTTCTTAACACTATACAGGCTGCCCAAAGAACATTTATCCCGTATAAAGAAATTAGATCAAGTAGAAATGACCCAAAATGGATGAATAATAGGCTCAAGTATCTTTTAGGGCAGAAGAAAGGAATTTATAGGCGCATAAAGAAGTGAGGGTCATCTTATAAATCAGTATACTGACATTAAGAGGGACGTTAAAGGGGGTAAGAAAAGCTAAACGGGACTATGAAATTAAAGTTGCTAGGGATTCAAAACTAACCCAAAAAGTTTTTTTCCAGGTTTATAGAACAAAAGTTAGGGATAAGATAGGTCCCCTTAAAAATAACTCTGGGCATCTTACTGACAAGGAGAATGATATGTAGATGAATGTTCAGAGAACCGACAAGTTGTTAAATTAGACACATATGCAACACTTGGGTATCTTTATTGAGGAAACGTTTGCCACACAGTGAGCTCATCAGTCCAAAACAAAGTACTTTGTTTTGGACTGATGAAGCCACTGTGTGGCGAAACGTTTCCTCAATAAAGATACCCAAGTGTTCATATGTGTCTAATTTAACAACTGGTTCTCTGAACCATTCATCTACATCCTGTCGACACTGCAACTTCTTGGGATCTTGATACAAAGGGATTCTTCAACATTTGTCCAAACCTTTGGACAAGGACTCACTTCGACTAGTGGTTGATACCACTATGACCTGCCTCCTCCTGCTGCATCTCACCTGATTACAGCATTTTAAGCCACCTCTACGGCCTTGTGCTACACTTCTAACAAGATTGATGGACTGAACACATCGACTCCAGGCCGAGGGGCTGATAACCTCAAACTCCTCCTCTCCTTACACCTTTCTACTTTGTTTTGGGCTGATGAAGCCACTGTGTGGCGAAACGTTTCCTCAATAAAGATACCCAAGTGTTGCATATGTGTCTAATTTAACGAGAATGATATGTGCTCATTTTAATAATTATTTTATCTCGGTTTCACACAGGAAGACACTAATAATATCCCAGTAATTAATTTTTACAGAGGCCCAGAAGAAGATAAATTATGTAATATCACAGTCACTAGTGAAATGGTTATGAAACAACTAGACCGACTGAAACAAAATAAATCGCCGGGTCCTGATGAGCTTTTGCAAGGGTTCTTAAGGAATGCAAATGGAACTCTGTGAACCATTATCTAACATTTTAATTTATCTCTTCAAACAGGTGTAGTGTCTGATATGTGGAAGATGGCTAATGTAATTCCTATTTTTAAAGCAGGGGACAAGTCACTACCGTCAAATTACCGCCCAATAAGCCTTAACTCAATTGTAGGCAAATTAATAGAGTCAATTATAGCTGATATTATTAGAAACCATCTAGATAACCATAATTTGATTAATGATACTCAGCATGGATTCACGAGGGGCCGTTCCTGCCTATCAATTTATTAACCTTCTTCAGTAAAGCTTTTGAGGCTGTTGATCACGATAAAGAATTCGATTTTGTTTATTTAGACTTTAGTAAGGCTTTTGATAGAGTACCGCACCAGAGACTGTTAAAGAAAGTGGCAGCTCATGGCATTGGAGGAAAAGTGTTGCCATGGATCGAGTCATGGCTCACGAACAGGAAGCAGAGAGGTCATAAATGTGGTTAAATCCGAATGGGGACTTGTAACAAGTGGTGTTCCACAGGGATCCAGTCTTAGGCCCGTTGTTATTTATAATATATATCAATGACCTTGACGAGGGAATTACTAGTGATATGAGCAAATTCGCCGACGACACGAAGATAGGTGGGATAATTGATTCAAACATAGATGTCATAGAACTTCAGGAAGATTTAGACAAACTTAATTCGTGGTCAGAAAAGTGGCAGATGCAGTTCAATGTAGATAAATGCACCAGGAAGATTTAGACAAACTTAATTCGTGGTCAGAAAGTGGCGATGCAGTTCAATGAGATAAATGCAAGGTACTGACTCGGGAGTATCCATAACCCAAGCACTTATAAGTTAAATAACGTAGAACTTAGCCATACAGATTGCGAGAAGGACTTGGGGTGATGGTAAGCAGCAACCTTAAACCAAGACAGCAATGCCTAAGCGTACGTAATAAGGCAAATAGATTACTGGGATTTATATCAAGAAGTGTTAGTTAACAGAAGTCCAGAGGTTATATTACAGCTTTATACATCATTAGTAAGGCCTCACCTAGATTACGCAGCTCAGTTTTGGTCTCCATATTACAGAATGGACATAAATTCGTTAGAAAACATTCAGCGTAGAATGACTAAATTAATACATAGCATTAGAAATCTTCCTTACGAAGAAAGATTGAAGACCCTAAAATTACATTCACTTGTAAGACGTAGAATGAGGGGAGACATGATCGAGGTATAAAGTGGAAATGGGTATTAACAAAGGGGATATAAATAAGGTCTTGAGGATATCTCTCAAAGAGAGAACCCGCAATAATGGATTCAAGTTAGATAAGTTTAGATTTGAAAGGATATAGGAAAGTATTTTTGGAAATAGGGTAGTTGATGAGTGGAACAGTCTGCCTAGTGGGGTTATTGAAGCAAGGACCTTGGGTAGTTTTAAATTTAGGTTGATAAATTCATGAGTGAGAGGGTTGGATTTGAGGGAATTGCACATGAGTAAATAGAATTATCAAAGCTTATTTCTTGGGTAGCATTTAAGATTGGGTTGAAGAAATATCTTGTTAGTGGGATGGAATGTGAAAGACCTGCCTAGTATGGGCCAACAGGCCTGCTGCAGTGTTCCTCCTTTCTTATGTTCTTATGTTCCTTTCTTATGTTCCTCTTCACAGAGTCGTGAGATGTTACGCTACTGTGAGGTGTGGTCTTTGTTAGTATGATGTGACTGTGAGGTGTCTTACCCCTTTATAAGCCTTCTTGTCATGTTTCCTTTTATAGTTCCTTGATAATGTGAGTAGTCACGATTGCGCTTGGAATTCTTCTATTTTTCCATAGTGGTTGTCTTGCATATTTTGATATCACCGGTTTACTGTGATCTTTTTGCATATATATATATATATATATATATATATATATATATATATATATATATATATATATATATATATATATATATATATACAAAAAGATCTCCAAGGCCTTATAATATTTCTTCTTAAAGCTATGTAGGGATCCTGCCTCTACTTCACTTTCCAGATTGTCCCACTTCCTGACATCTCTAAGGGTGAAAAGTACTTCCTAACATCATTATGACTAATCTGAATTTTCAACTTCCAATTGTGTCCTCTTGTTCCTGAGTCCCATCTCTGAAACACTGTGTCCCTGTTTTTCAATTCCTCTTAGACGTTGCTATCATGTAATTCTATCCTTCTGTCCTCCAGCGCCGTCAGGTTGATTTCTTTAACCTCCTTTAATATAACACACCCCCTTAGCTCCGGGACTAGTCTTCTTGAAAGCCTTTGAACTTCCTCTGATTTCTTGACGTGCTTGACCAGGTGTGATTCCATACTGGTGTTGCATACTCCAATATGGGCCGGAGTACACCGCGTACAGTGTCTTGATTGACTGCTTATCTAGGTGTCGAAACGCTGTTCTTAGGTTTGCCAGGCACCCATATGCTGCAACAGTTATTTAGTGGTTGTGTGCTTCAGGAAAACTGCTCGTTACGATACTCACCCTAGGTTCCTTTTCCTTGAGTAAGGCTTGCAGCCTTTGACCCCCTAGCATGTACTCCGTTTGCGGTCTTCTTTGACCTTCCCAATTCTTCATGACTTTGCTATTTGTTGGACCAGGTTTGCAGCCTGTCCAGATCCCATTGTAGTTCTACCTGATCCTCGTCCCCTTAAATTCTCTGCATTAGCTTCACATCGTCTGCAAAAGGGGACATCTATGAATCTATCCCTTCCGTCATGTCATTCACATATATCAGAAACACCACCGGCTCTGGGACTGACCCTTGTGGAACCTCTCTTGTCACATGCACCCAATCTGACACCTTGTCAGGTACCATCATTCGTTTTTTCCTTCCTGTCAGGTATTCCCTGATAAATTGCAGTGCGTTTCTTTTTATTCCTGCCTGCTCCTCCAGCTTTAGCACTAATATCTTGCATGGAACTATGTCGAAGAAAAAAAAGCCTTCTTACAGTCCAAGAAAATGCAGCCTAACTACCCCTCTCTCTCTCTCATATCTTACTTCTGATACCGTGTCATAAAACTTCAGTAGGTTTGTGTCACAGGATTTAACCTCCCTGAAACCGTGCTGGATATTGTGAATAAGCTCTTTCCTTTCTAGATACTTCTCCACTCTTCGCCTGACAATCATCTCCATGACTTTCTATACTATACATGTTAGTAACACTGGTCAGTAGTTTTTGGCTGCCTGTCTGTCTCCTTTAATAGACAGCAACCACTTATGGAGGTAATACCATCCTGTGGTAGTAGTTTGGTAGACAGCAACCACCCAGGGTGGGACTACCATCCTGTGGTAGTAGGTTGGTAGACAGCAACCACCCAGGGTGGCACTACCATCCTGTGGTAGTAAACTGGGACTACATTTACTGTCTTCTACACTTCATGCAGTTGCCCTGTAATGATAGATATGTTGAAGATTGTTATTGTATATGTGTGTGTGTGTGTGTGTGTGGGGTGTACAGTTCTCATGTCAATATATATTAGTTTGCGCAGACATGAGCATGTCTATCTTGTTTTTGCTGAATTTCACTTTCAAATATTTAAATGAGACCAGGGAGTCCCCGAACCTACAACGTTTGGGACAGAGGCGCAGTACATACTATGAATGCTAAACCAGGCCAAACATCCTCTGGCGTCCAGCGAATTAAGTCGTAGGTTCGAGACTTCTCTGGTCTAAGGCAAATATTTGTAAATATTTCGCTGGTTGTGGGAATTATAAACATTCAGCATTTCCAGTGGACTATATATATATATATATTTTTATTTTTTTTATTAACACATCGGCCGATTCCCACCAAGGCAGGGTGGCCCGAAAAAAAACTTTCATCATCATTCACTCCATCACTGTCTTGCCAGAAGGGTGCTTTACACTACAGTTATAAAACTGCAACATTAACACCCCTCCTTCAGAGTGCCGGCACTGTACTTCCCATCTCCAGAACTCAAGTCCGGCCTGCCGGTTTCCTGAATCCCTTCATAAATGTTACTTTGCTCACACTCCAACAGCACGTCAAGTATTAAAAACCATATGCCTCCATTCACTCCTATCAAATACGCTCACACATGCTTGCTGGAAGTCCAAGCCCCTTGCACACAAAACTTCCTTTACCCCTCCCTCCAACCCTTCCTAGGCCGACCCCTACCCGCCTTCCTCCACTACAGATTTATACACTCTCGAAGTCACTCTGTCTCGTTCCATTCTCTCTACATGTCCAAACCACCTCAACAACCCCTCCTCAGCTCTCTGGACAATCGTTTTGGTAATCCCGCACCTCCTCCTAATTTCCAAACTCCGAATTCTCTGCATTATATTCACACCACACATTGACCTCAGACATGACATCTCCACTGCCTCCAGCCTTCTCCTCGTTGCAACATTCATCACCCATGCTTCACACCCATATAAGAGCGTTGGTATAACTATACTCTCATACATTCCCCTCTTTACTTCCATGGACAAGGTTCTTTGTCTCCACAGACTCCGAAGTGCTCCACTCACCCTTTTCCCTCATCAATTCTATGATTCACCTCATCCTTCATAGACCCATCCGCCGACATGTCCACTCCCAAATATCTGAATACATTCACCTCCTCCATACTCTCTCCCTCCAATCTGATATCCAATCTTTCGTCACCTATTCTTTTTGTTATCCTCATCACCTTACTCTTTCCTATATTCACTTTCAATTTTCTTCTTTTACACACCCTACCAAATTCATCCACCAACCTCTGCAGCTTCTCTTCAGAATCTCCCAAAAGCACAGTGTCATCAGCAAAAAGCAACTGTGACAACTCCCACTTTGTATTTGCTTCTTTATCTTTTAGCCCAACACCTCTTGCCAAGACCCTCGCATTCACTTCTCTTACAACCCCATCTATAAATATATTGAACAACCACGGTGACATCACACATCCTTGTCTAAGGCCCACTTTTACTGGGAAATAGTCCCCTTCCCTCCTACACACTCTAACCTGAGCCTCACTATCCTCATAAAAACTCTTCACTGCTTTCAGTAACCTTCCTCCTATTCCATACACCTGCAACATCTGCCACATTGCCCCCTATCTACCCTATCATATGCCTTTTCCAAATCCATAAATGCCACAAAAACATCTTTACCCTTATCCAAATACTGTTCACCTATATGTTTCACTGTAAACACTTGGTCTACACACCCCTACCTTTCCTAAAGCCCCTTGTTCATCTGCTATCCTGCTTTCTGTTTTACTCTTAATTCTTTCAATAATAACTCTACCATACACTTTACCAGGTACACTCAACAGACTTATTCCCCTATAATTTTTGCACTCTCTTTTGTCCCCTTTGCCTTTATACAAAGGAACAATACACGCTCTCTGCCAATCCCTAGGTACCTTACCCTCTTCCATACATTTATTAAATAATAGCACCAACCACTCCAAAATTATATCCCCACCTGCTTTTAACATTTCTATCTTTATCCCATCAATCCCAGCTGCCTTACCCCTTTCATTCTACCCACTGCCTCACGAACTTACCCTACACCCACAACTGGCTCTTCCACACTCCTACAAGATGTTATTCCTCCTTGCCCTACACACGAAATCACAGCTTCCCTGTCTTCATCAACATTTAACAAATCCTCAAAATATTCTCTCCATCTTCCCGATACCTCTAACTCTCCATTTAATAACTCTCCTCTCCTATTTTTAACTGTCAAATCCATTTGTTCTCTAGGCTTCCTCAACTTATTAATCTCATTCCAAAACTTTTTCTTATTTTCAACAAAATTTGCTGATAACATCTCACCCACTCTCTCATCTGCTCTCTTTTACATTGCTTCACCACTCTTTTAACCTCTCTTTTCTCTCCATATACTCTTCCCTCCTTGCATCACTTCTACTTTGTAAAAACCTCTCATATGCTAACTTTTACTCCTTACTACTCTCTTTACATCATCATTCCACCAATCGCTCCTCTTCCCTCCCGCACCCACTCGCCTGTAACCACAAACTTCTGCTGAACACTCTAACACTACATTTTTAAATCTACCCCATACATTTTCGACCCCATTGCCTACACTCTCACTAGCCCATCTATCCTCCAATAGTTGTTTATATCTTACCCTAACTGCCTCCTCTTTTAGTTTATAAACCTTCACCTCTCTTTTACTTACTGATTCTATTTTCCTTGTATCCCATCTACCTTTTACTCCCACTGTAGCTATAACTAAAAAGTGATCTGATATATCTGTAGCCCCTCTATAAACATGTACATCCTGAAGTCTACTCAACAGTCTTTTATCTACCAATACATAGTCCAACAAACTACTGTCATTACGCCCTACATCATATCTTGTATACTTATTTATCCTCTTTTTCTTAAAATATGTATTACCTATAACTAAACCCTTTCTATACAAAGTTCAATCAAAGGGCTCCCATTATCATTTACACCTGGCACCCCAAACTTACCTACTACACCCTCTCTGCATGTTTCTCCCACTTTAGCATTTAGGTCCCCTACCACAATTACTCTCTCATTTGGTTCAAAAGTTCCTATACATTCGCTTAACATCTCCCAAAATCTCTCTCTCTCCTCTATACTCCTCTCTTCTCCAGGTGCATACACGCTTATTATGACCCACTTTTCGCATCCGACCCTTATTTTAATCCCCATAATCCTTGAATTTACACATTTATATTCCCTCTTTTCCTTCCATAACTGATCCTTCAACATTATTGCTACCCCTTCCTTAGCTCTAACTCTCTCAGATACTCCTGACTTAATCCCATTTATTTCTCCCCACTGAAACTCGCCTACCCCCTTCAGCTTTGTTTCGCTTAGGGCCAGGACATCCAACTTCTTTTCATTCATAACATCGGCAATCATCTCTTTCTTATCATCCGCACTACATCCACGCACATTCAGACAACCCAATTTTATAAAGTTTTTCTTCTTCTCGTTTCTAGTAGATTTGTACAGGAGAAGGGGTTACTAGCCCATTGCTCCCGGCATCTTAGTCGCCTCATACGACACGCATGGCTTACGGAGGAAAGATTCTTTTCCACTTCCCCATGGACAATAGAGAAAATAAAAAAGAACAAGAGCTATTAAGAAAAAGAAGAAAAACCTAGATGTGTGTATGTATATATATGCATGTGTATGCCAGTGTAGTGTGACCTAAAGTGTAAGTAGAAGTAGCTAGATATACCTGTTATCCAGCATGTTTATGAGACAGAAAAAAAGACACCAGCAATCCTACCATCATGTAAAACAGTTTCAGGTTTCTGTTTCACAGTCACCTGGCAGGACGGTAGTACCTCCCTGGGTGGTTGCTGTCTACCAACCTACTACCATATATATATATCTACCATATATATATATCTACCATATATATTTGTACAATGTCTAAATAAAGTATTATTATTATTATTATTATTATTATTATTATTATTAAGACATCGGCTGTCTCCCACTGAGGTACGGTGACCTGAAAAAGAAGAAATATGTTTTTATTGTTATTCATTCAGTCACTCTCTTCTCAAATGCTTGCTGACATCACAGCTGACCCTTTAACCCTTTGAGGGTCCGTCACATAGTTCTCCAGCTTTGAAGCCATGGTTCAAGCCGTAGAACTACACTATAATTCTAGCGGCTTCAAATTGAGCGCGAGAAGGCTGGTAGGCCTACATCTAAGAGAATGGGTCTGCTTGGTCAGTGTGCGAAGTAAACAAAAAATCGGGGCACCTGCATTGCATTGTGGGAACGCCATCTCAGTATGCTTTGTTCATCATGCCTTGCGGCAAGGAAGCTCCCACTCCCAGGCAAATTGGGACTCTCCTCTTCCCAAGTTATAGTTCTAACACTCATGGAAGTGGATCTGAAGAGGAATTCTATGGTTTTGAACCATATGGTACAGGGTACAGGGACCCCAATGAAAATAAGTCACTCTGTCTGACTTTTTTGGGTTATCCTAGGTTCTCCACACATATGCTGCTATGTATAATAATCTATGTAACTGTATTTGTGTATACCTGAATAAACTTACTTATGACACCACATGCACTCAGATAAGTAAGTTTTTTCAGGTATACACAAATACAGTTACAGTGGACCCCCGGAAATCGAACATTCTTCATTCCAGAATGCTGTTCAAGTGTTATTACCAAACGAATTTATTCCCATAAGGAATGATGTAAATTAGATTAGTCCGTTTCAGACCCCCAAAAATACACCTATAAAAGCACTTACAATAATAAACTTACATAATAGGGCGAGTTGGGAGTGTTCGTTTTCCGAGGGTCCAATGTACAGTGGACCCCTGGATTATGTCATTATTTTGTTCCAGAATGCTGTTCAAGTGCCGTTACCGAACGAATTTGTTCCCATAAGGAATAATATAAGTTAGATTAGTCCCTTTAGCCCCCCAAAAATACACTTACAAAAGCACTTACAAAAATACACTTACATAATTGTTCGAGTTTGGAGCAGTACGTAATCCGGGGGTCCACTGTACATAGATTATCATACATAGCAACATATGTGTAAAGATCCTTGGATAACCCAAAAAAGTCAGAGTGACTTATTTCCATTGAGGTCCCTGTATCTGTACCATATGGTACCCTATACCATATGCAATTCCAAGGGGACAGAGTACATCCCGTGGCCCTACACCTGGAATAGACAGTGAAAGTGACGATGATGTGGCTACAATTGGGATGGATAGACCATATGCGTCAGTAGGTGGTGGTGGTGCCACGAGCATGCAGCACACTGCACCAGCCCAGACTGGGACCCAAGCCGCTGACTCAGCAGGTCCAGGACAAAGCACATCGTCATCCACCGGTGGAAGGAGACAACTGTGGCTGAAATGTATTTGTGTTTTGCAACAATAATGCTTATGCCTCATGTCTATAAGCATAATATAAAATCATACTGGTTCACAGATGAGTAAATCACCACTGTGCATGACACCTTCTTTCACAGACTGTAGCAGTTCTAGGAATATGTCCAGTGACTGTACATATGTAAATAGATACAGGTCTCCCTCAACATTCGCGTTTTCCACTTTCGCGGGCTTCACACATTCGCGAATTCCCGGCCGTCAAATTCCCAACCGCCAAATTCCCACCCACCAAATCATATTTAAGTTTCCCGCAACCCAAGCGTCCCTACTACCTTCCTTCCGACCTGGCAGCCAGCCCGCCCACCACTCACTCACTGAGTGTTTTCTTCGTTCATTATTTGTTATTAAACTACAGTATAACATGTATGTAGTACTATATAGTACAATATTTTACTATGTTTTCATGTGTTTTATGATTGTTCATGGTTCAATAGGTTAAGGAAGCAGTAAGTAATGAATGTACTAAATAAAGTTTATCTATCTATTACATTTATTCCAAATTGATATCAGAAACATGATAAATACCCTAGAACTGTAATAAAGATGCTGAAATGAATAATATATGCCATATTATATGAGTGGGGTAAGAGAAGCAGGCAGACCGCCACCATAAAAGATGTTTACATCAGGGTAAACATGCCTAAATCACTCTTGTTATAAGAACAAATGCAAAAATAGCATTTATTATTTTTATAATAATAATTTATAATAATTGATCTGGAGCACTTTAACCCTTTACCGGGCACTCCCTGGAAAATGATAATTTCGAAATGTATTTCATATGAGTGGATAGAGTAACTCAATGTAAGGATAATGAGACCATATAATTGAAATTCTAAAAAAAACTTTTCACGCAATTGCCAATATTCAAGGACCGTCTACAGACGGTCCTAACCGTTAAAGGGTGTCAAATTCTGAATGTTGCAAATTTGCAATTGTTAATAAAACACCAAATAAGTATTTTTCTATTTTATTATACTAATAGACAATATCAAAAACACAAATGGAACTTGTTTCCAAACATTTTGTAGGTATAAAAAATATAAAATTGAACCAAAGAGCAACATGGACACATTGCAAAGGGATAAAACTTTCAAGTCCCATATTCCTGAATTTCCTGAGAAAAACAATCATTCTTGATCACTAATTGCTACAATGAAAGGCTATGAAGCAATTTCTTTCCTTCTTGATGCATAGATTTACCTTGCATACGGCACACAAAAATGAGGATGTGACATGATTTTTCGTTTTGCTGCAATAATTGCATGTAAATATTCTGCCTTGCACTGGCCAGTGACCTTGCATTTTATCAAACCTATCATTTTGGTCAAACCTCACACTGTCATCAGGCCTTTCTGCACGTTGGTACTGCACTGGAGATGGCAACAGGTCATCTGGTTCTGGATCTGAGTCACTTTCCACCAAAATGCAGAGATATTTGAACTTCTGTTGGAAGGGTTCACAATAGAACAATTTCTCATTGATCTGGAATGACAATAAGAATGTTCTGTACACACCCAGACCACTACAGAATTCATATATGCACTAGAAATTTTTATATAAATATTTATTTACTGAAATTTAAAATGTGGCCCTGACGGGAGGGACCGTCTGTACACGGTCCTCTTTTGTTGCACTTTTTCAATTGCATGGTACACTCATATTATGCATATCTAACTCCTGATATATATCTCAAAATATGCCTAAACTATTCATTTACACACTGGACACAACAATTAGTACTTACCGACATTGTAGAGAGTATAATCACAGTGTATATGAGTGGAACAAGAGCAAAAATTCGGCTCTGGGTGATGCCAAGCGAGAAGTGTTTACATTTTGGTCTCTCAACCAATGGGAAGCGAGCAGATGCCGGTCTCACTTAGCTGGAGCGACTCACAGAAGGCTTGTGATTGGTCAGATATAGAGAATGGGAACCTAGATGCGCTGGGGGAGTAGGATGACACGCGCAAAAACACGTGTTTAGGACCGTCTGTACACGGTCCTGCCCGGTAAAGGGTTAAATGTCATCAGTATTTGGTAGCTGACATTTAGAGCACTCCACAGCAATTATTATTAATTATTATTATTTTTATTATTATCATTATTTCCCTACAATATATTGTAGGGAAATAATAATTATTATTAATATTAATTATTATTATTAATATTAATATTATTTCCCAACAATATATTGTAGGGAAATAATAATAATAATAAATAATAATTGCTGTGGAGTGCTCTAAATGTCAGCTACCAAATACAGTGGACCCCCGAGTTTCGTAAACCCCGGTAATCGTACATTTATGTAAGTATAATATTGTAAGTACTTGTGGAAAAGTATTTTTGGGGGTCTGAAATAGACTAACCTACGTGACATTTTTTTCTTAAGGGGGTAAATTCGTTCGGTAATGGCACTTGAGCAGACTTCAGGAGTGAAGTTTTTACGAAACTCGGGGGTCCACTGTACTGATGACATTTAAAGTGCTCCAGATCAATTATTATAAATTATTATTATTCTAAAAAACAATAAATGCTATTTTTGCATTTGTTCTTATGACAAGAGTGATTTAGGCATGTTTACCCTGATGTAAACATCTCTTATGGTGGCGGTCTGCCTGCTCTCTTACCCCACTCATATAATATGGCATATATTATTCATTTCAGCATCTTTATTACAGTTCTAGGGAATTTATCATGTTTCTGATATCAATTTGGAATAAATGTAATAGATAGATAACCTTTATTACTAATACAGTGGACCCTCGGTTAACGAAAGGTCCCGTTAACGAAAGTTTCGGAAAACGTAAGCTTTTTTCGGAATCGGTTAGCGAAAAATTCCTCGGTTACCGAAAGGTATTAGACGTGTCCGCCTGCTCCGCGCAAGCGCAGGACACCAGTGAAGCGTTGTTTACCATTGAGAGAACATTACCTAGCGCGCTCTTTCAAAGATTCACAATATATTTGGTGTCTTTTTTGGTGGTTTAGTGATTGTCACTGTGAAATAAGTCACCATGGGTCCAAAGAAGCTTCCTAGTGGCACCCCAGTGGTAGCATTCATGGAGGGAGTGTAGCATTCATGGAGTGAGTGTAGCATTCATGCAGGGAGTGTAGCATTCATGCAGGGAGTGTAGCAGGCATGCAGGGAGTGTAGCAGGCATGCAGGGAGTGTAGCATTCATGCAGGGAGTGTAGCATTCATGCAGGGAGTGTAGCAGGCATGCAGGGAGTGTAGCAGGCATGCAGGGGTGTAGCATTCATGCAGGGAGTGTAGCAGGCATGCAGGGAGTGTAGCAGGCATGCAGGGAGTGTAGCAGGCATGCAGGGAGTGTAGCATTCATGCAGGGAGTGTAGCATTCATGCAGGGAGTGTAGCAGGCATGCAGGGAGTGTAGCAGGCATGCAGGGAGTGTAGCATTCATGCAGGGAGTGTAGCATTCATGCAGGGAGTGTAGCAGGCATGCAGGGAGTGTAGCAGGCATGCAGGGAGTGTAGCAGGCATGCAGGGAGTGTAGCATTCATGCAGGGAGTGTAGCATTCATGCAGGGAGTGTAGCATCATGCAGGGAGTGTAGCAGGCATGCAGGGAGTGTAGCAGGCATGCAGGGAGTGTAGCAGGCATGCAGGGAGTGTAGCAGGCATGCAGGGAGTGTAGCAGGCATGCAGGGAGTGTAGCATTCATGCATTAAAAGAAAAGAAAGGAAGTAACCCCAGAGAGGGACTTGTTACCTGAAGTCCTTTTGGAGGGATTTCCTTCCAACCATTAACACCCTGCCCCTGTCAGCAACTCTACCTTCCAGATGCTTGCAACTCTTCAATAAAGGTAAGTAAATGTTTTTTTTTTTTTTGAGTGATTATTTTTTGTGGACGAATTAATTGTATTTACATTATTTCTTATGGGAAATAAGGTTTCAGATAACGAAAGTTTCAGATTAAGTAATAGCTCCTGGACCGGATTAATTTCGTTAACCGAGGGTCCACTGTATTAGTGTAATTACACAACATTTTATTAGTGCTAAGGCTAGCATCCACCACCTATGATGACTCACCAGATACTGAATATTACTGCTGCCTCTCCCTCCCTCCAATAGCTCCTCCCACTTCATAACGATGTTAGATGGTGAATTTGATGTATTTTTCTGTAGTACATTATTTTACGATGTTTATATGTGTTTTATGATTGTTCATGGTTCAATAGGTTGAGGAAGCAGTATTGTATTATATTTCCCTACAATATATTGGGGCACCAAACATTCGCGATTTTTCAACATTCGCGAGGCTCTTGATCCTTTAACCCTCACGAATGTTGAGGGAGACCTGTATAACATTACTAATATACAACATTTTTGCATGTTTTTTGTTGTAAACCATTATTGTAAACAATATAATGATGAAAATATTAGTGTGATTATTGTGTTGAATACAATGAGTGTACTTATATACATTATGCATTATATTGGTCTCACAGGCCACAAACGTTACTGGAAAAAAAAAATAGAAAAGAAAAGAAAAAAGTGACAAAATAGTAAAATAAAAAAATGTGACTTTACGGAAGTCACCGATATTGCCGCTACCTAGTCATTGAGGGTCAACTTCACGCCTCTATATCTTGGAAAGTACTGATTGGAAAACATTTTTTTGGGGTTTTATTGCCTCTAGAAAAATATTATCTTTAATTCTGTATGAATTTTTTTTTTTTTTCGAAAATTCTTGGACCCTGGCTGTCACTCTGAGATTTGGCCTCTGGACCCTCAAAGGGTTAACCCTTTGATTTGTGGGCAGGAGACCTCTTGCTGTTTCGAGCAAAGAGTTCCAGATCTTCGGGCCCTTTATGTGCAATGCATTTTTGCATAGTGTGAGACGAGCGCAAGGGATGTCAAAGTGTTTTGTGCCTCATGTTATGCATATGTGTTCTGTTGAAGCAGTCTAGGAGAAGTTTGAGTGGAGGGTTGATATTGGAGTTTAGCCCTATGAAGGTCTGTTCCATAGTTCTATAGCTTTGAAGCCTGGGTCCAAGCTGTAATTCTATGCCATGAGCTCAGCTCACTCAGATAAGCTGTGAGCGGTAAATTTGGGCCTAGATATGAGAGAAAACATCTGTGGGGTAAGTGTGCACCATATAAAACAAATCCTGCAGCACGCAGTGCATAATGAAAAAAAAACTGAGACCGTGTTTTTTTATTAAAACAATGACTTTGCGGTGTATTTTCGTATGTTTATTATGGTTGTATTTGCAGTTTCTTAGTCTCATTTGATAGAATGGAAGATATGTTACAGAAATAGAGATGATTTTGATTGGTTTTAGTACTGAAAATGGCTTGAAACCAAGCTCAAATTAGCAGAAATGTTTGATTTTTGCCGATGCTCAAGAGTAAACAAATAATGTCCCGTGTCCATTACAGGTCAGCTGGTGGGTCTAATGTGTGTTCACAAATGCGCTGATATTATTTATACAATTATTACAATATTGCATAAAAGTAAATCTTCTATTTTTTGGTGTGAATAAAAATTCATTATGTGAATAAAAAATCAAAGTGGAATTCAGGTGTAAAGCCTGGAAACGTAACTAATAAACATAGGAAATGTTATTTTAGTGCCAGGAATGCCTGAATTGTTTATTCTGGACCTTATTTTGAAATTGGAATATTTATTTTGACATTGAAATACAGTGCTACCCTGAGTTTCGTACAGCTCCCAACTCGAACAATTATGTAAGTGTATTACAGTGGTCCCTCGGTTTTCGTGTTTAATCCGTTCAAGAGGGATCGACTAAAACTGAAATCAATAAACACTGAAGCCATTTTCCCCATAAGAAATAATGTAAGTTCAATTAATCCGTTTCAGACACCCAGGAGTATTAACAAAAAAAAATTTTTTAGAGATTAAATATAGATTTACATACAGAAAAGAATAACAAATAAATATAAAGCACTAATAATATGTATAAATGAACATTTAACATCACACTTACTTTTATTGGCGACTCTTGTTGGTGTATGGAAGATGGAGAGGAGGAGAGAGGGAGGCGAGTTTATTGTTGGGAGGCAGGACAAAATGCTTCAATTTGACACTAATATCAGCTCTACGGCTTATTTATCTATCACAATTCATCTAATATGACATAATAAACAATATAAATAACATAAAAACCTGATATACACTCTAGAATGAATAAAATATGTGTGTCATTACGAATGTGGTGGCGGGCATACTCGGTCCAGCTATGAAAACATCTTCCTATTCTTTCCTCCTTCAGACGCATTAGTATAAGAGAAAACGGAGTTTGTAATGCTAACTGCATTAGATCACTTCTTTCCAGTCGCTTCAAGGAGTGAACAGAAATCATTCCTGTCCAGGCTGGCTGGTAACAGCAGCAACAACAACAACAACAACTGGTTTGTTTACAAAACTCCCGAACCTTCTACACTCTCATTCTCTCGTTTATTTATTTAATCTTGTTTACTCACCTCTCACTCTACATTAAGACTTCCTCTTACCACCACTGCCTCTCACCACCACTGCCTCTCACCACCACTGCCTCTCACCACCACTGCCTCTCACCACCATTGCCTCTCACCACCACTGCCTCTCACCACCACTGCCTCTCATCAACACTGCCTCTCACCACCACTGCCTCATATCACCTCCTCTACCACTGCTTCTTTCCAGTCGCTTCAAGGAGTGAACAGAAATCATTCCTGTCCAGGCTGGCTGGTAACAACAGCAGCAGCAACAAAAACAACAACTGGTTTGTTGACAAAACTCCCGAAACTTCTACAGTCTCATTCTCTCTCGTTTATTCATTTAATCTTGTTTACTCACATCTCACTCTACATTAAGACTGCCTCTTACCACCACTGCCTTTCATCACCACTGCCTCTAACACTGCCTCAACCAACAAACAAGCACCACTGCCTCTCATCACAACTGCCTCTCACCACCACTGCCTCTCACCACCATTGCCTCTCACCACCACTGCCTCTCATCACCACTGCCTCTCACCACCACTACCTCTCATCACCACTGCCTCTCATCACCACTGCCTCTCACCACCACTGCCTCTTACCACCACTGCCTCTCACCACCACCACTGCCTCCCATCACCACTGCCTCTCACCACCACTGCCTCTCATCACCACTGCCTCTCACCACTTTGCTACTATTTCTTTCTTTAATTCTATGGTGTTCCTCACTTTCTTTACCAAAGGACTGACACTAGGAGCTTTCTTTGGGCCCGTGGTGGCTTATTTAGCAGTCACACACAATAATCAAGGGCCAAAAACAATGGATTGTTAAGAAAAGTTTTGTATGAACTCGCAGGATAATGTTCACTCAACCAGAAACAATGCTACACTGCCTGAGAATGTGCGTGGGAGGCGGGCTTGCGGGCTTTGTATGTGCGCTGGGCACTGGACAGGGTTCCATACCATGAACAAAACAGAGGTGATCACCGAAAACGGAGGTAAAATTTCCCTGAAAAAAATGCATGAAAACTGAAACACACAAAAACAGAGATACATGAAAATGGAGGGTTGACTGTATTGTAAGTGCTTTTGTAAGTGTATTTTTAGGGGTCTGAAACAGACTAATCTAATTTACACTATTGCTTATGGGAACAAATTCATTTGGTAACGGCACTCGAACAGCCTTCTGGAACGAATTATTTCCGAAACTCGGGGTATCACTGTATTTTGAAATTTGTGTGAAATTGGCCAAATTACCGATTTCTGATAACTTTATTGGTTAGTTGAAATAGTTGATTGGGCGATTTCTTGTACTCAATCGATAAAATAGAAGTAATATTAGTGAAGTACAGTGGAACCCTGGTTTTCGTAGTCATCGGAGTTCGTAATATTCGGTAATCGTAACGTTTTTTCGTCAAAATATTGGCTCAGTGATCATTCTGCTCGGTAATCGTCATTGGTCCTGAATGCGTACGCCCAGCCCGAGCAGCCCCACACACCATTCACAATCAGTCTGGCATTGTTTATCAGCGAGTGACCGTCACCCAATGCGTTCATAGGATACATTTCGTAATACTCCATTCTTTTTTAGTTCTTGCAACTGCTAAATAAGCCACCATGGGCCCAAAGAAAGCTCCTAGTGACAGCCCTTTGGTAAAGGGCTGAGAGGGAAGAATGTGTCTTCTTAAGTGATTCAGTGATTCTACGATATGTTATGATACTAAAGCAGTAGGAGTTGATAATAATAATAATAATAATAATAATAATAATAATAATAATTATTTAGACATGGTACAATGATACATAGTTGGGTAGACATGATACATAGGTATTAATGAGATGTACATGCCAAAAGCCCCTAATATGCTGTGCATTGCGGGCATTCTTAGGACTATTTAATAGTAAAGGCTATAGTGCCAGCCAGTGATAAAGTGTAGCATTAACAGTGTAACAAGTAAGTTAAGCCATTAATCGACAGAAAAATGATGACACGAAACTTAACTCCTCCATTGTTGTTTGAGGTATAAAGGGCGACTGACAACACCGCCATCTCTGCTGCCGCCATCACCACCACTATGTAAGGCTTATCTTTCAGTGGCCCTTATACACCTAACAACAAACAACACAACACCAGTCCTCACATTTCATGTTTTTTTTTTTTTTTAACACATCGGCCGATTCCCACCAAGGCAGGGTGGCCCGAAAAAGAAAAACTTTCATCATCATTCACTCCATCACTGTCTTGCCAGAAGGGTGCTTTACACTACAGTTATAAAACTGCAACATTAACACCCCTCCTTCAGAGTGCCGGCACTGTACTTCCCATCTCCAGAACTCAAGTCCGGCCTGCCGGTTTCCCTGAATCCCTTCATAAATGTTACTTTGCTCACACTCCAACAGCACGTCAAGTATTAAAAACCATATGCCTCCATTCACTCCTATCAAATACGCTCACACATGCTTGCTGGAAGTCCAAGCCCTCGCACACAAAACTTCCTTTACCCCTCCCTCCAACCTTTCCTAGGCCGACCCCTTCCCGCCTTCCCTCCACTACAGATTTATACACTCTCGAAGTCACTCTGTCTCGTTCCATTCTCTCTACATGTCCAAACCACCTCAACAACCCCTCCTCAGCTCTCTGGACAATCGTTTTGGTGATCCCGCACCTCCTCTAATTTCCAAACTCCGAATTCTCTGCATTATATTCACACCACACATTGACCTCAGACATGACATCTCCACTGCCTCCAGCCTTCTCCTCGTTGCAACATTCATCACCCATGCTTCACACCCATATAAGAGCGTTGGTATAACTATACTCTCATACATTCCCTCTTTACTTCCATGGACAAGGTTCTTTGTCTCCACAGACTCCGAAGTGCTCCACTCACCCTTTTCCCCTCATCAATTCTATGATTCACCTCATCCTTCATAGACCCATCCGCCGACATGTCCACTCCCAAATATCTGAATACATTCACCTCCTCCATACTCTCTCCCTCCAATCTGATATCCAATCTTTCGTCACCTATTCTTTTTGTTATCCTCATCACCTTACTCTTTCCTATATTCACTTTCAATTTTCTTCTTTTACACACCCTACCAAATTCATCCACCAACCTCTGCAGCTTCTCTTCAGAATCTCCCAAAGCACAGTGTCATCAGCAAAAAGCAACTGTGACAACTCCCACTTTGTATTTGCTTCTTTATCTTTTAGCCCAACACCTCTTGCCAAGACCCTCGCATTCACTTCTCTTACAACCCCATCTATAAATATATTGAACAACCACGGTGACATCACACATCCTTGTCTAAGGCCCACTTTTACTGGGAAATAGTCCCTTCCCTCCTACACACTCTAACCTGAGCCTCACTATCCTCATAAAAACTCTTCACTGCTTTCAGTAACCTTCCTCCTATTCCATACACCTGCAACATCTGCCACATTGCCCCCTATCTACCCTATCATACGCCTTTTCCAAATCCATAAATGCCACAAAAACATCTTTACCCTTATCCAAATACTGTTCACCTATATGTTTCACTGTAAACACTTGGTCTACACACCCCTACCTTTCCTAAAGCCCCTTGTTCATCTGCTATCCTGCTTTCTGTTTTACTCTTAATTCTTTCAATAATAACTCTACCATACACTTTACCAGGTACACTCAACAGACTTATTCCCCTATAATTTTTGCACTCTCTTTTGTCCCCTTTGCCTTTATACAAAGGAACAATACACGCTCTCTGCCAATCCCTAGGTACCTTACCCTCTTCCATACATTTATTAAATAATAGCACCAACCACTCCAAAATTATATCCCCACCTGCTTTTAACATTTCTATCTTTATCCCATCAATCCCAGCTGCCTTACCCCTTTCATTCTACCCACTGCCTCACGAACTTCCCTACACCCACAACTGGCTCTTCCACACTCCTACAAGATGTTATTCCTCCTTGCCCTACACACGAAATCACAGCTTCCCTGTCTTCATCAACATTTAACAAATCCTCAAAATATTCTCTCCATCTTCCCGATACCTCTAACTCTCCATTTAATAACTCTCCTCTCCTATTTTTAACTGTCAAATCCATTTGTTCTCTAGGCTTCCTCAACTTATTAATCTCATTCCAAAACTTTTTCTTATTTTCAACAAAATTTGCTGATAACATCTCACCCACTCTCTCATCTGCTCTCTTTTTACATTGCTTCACCACTCTTTTAACCTCTCTTTTCTCTCCATATACTCTTCCCTCCTTGCATCTCTTCTACTTTGTAAAAACCTCTCATATGCTAACTTTTTCTCCCTTACTACTCTCTTTACATCATCATTCCACCAATCGCTCCTCTTCCCTCCGCACCCACTCGCCTGTAACCACAAACTTCTGCTGAACACTCTAACACTACATTTTTAAATCTACCCCATACATTTTCGACCCCATTGCCTACACTCTCACTAGCCCATCTACCTCCAATAGTTGTTTATATCTTACCCTAACTGCCTCCTCTTTTAGTTTATAAACCTTCACCTCTCTTTTACTTACTGATTCTATTTTCCGTGTATCCCATCTACCTTTTACTCCCACTGTAGCTATAACTAAAAAGTGATCTGATATATCTGTAGCCCCTCTATAAACATGTACATCCTGAAGTCTACTCAACAGTCTTTTATCTACCAATACATAGTCCAACAAACTACTGTCATTACGCCCTACATCATTTCTTGTATACTTATTTATCCTCTTTTTCTTAAAATATGTATTACCTATAACTAAACCCCTTTCTATACAAAGTTCAATCAAAGGGCTCCCATTATCATTTCATGTTTCTATGTTATTAATTTGTTTATTATGTCATATTAGATGAATTGTGATAGATAAATAAGCCGTAGAGTTGATATTAGTGTCATATTGAAGGACTATCTTGTCCTGTCCCCAAACACACACCCCTGTCGCCGGCACAATTCCAAACCTACACCAGAAACAAACTCTCTGGAACACTTTTTTAAGTGACAGGGTCCAGTGACTCTCAAGCTGGTCCTAATGGCATTAAAAAACAAAGAAGGGAAGTAACCCCAGAAAAGGACTTGGTACCTGAAGTCTTTATGGAAGGGGATTTCCCTTCCAAACAATAGCAACTCTTCCATCCTCTCCCCTACTCCCATCTTCCACACATCAACAACTCTTCAATAAAGGTAAGTGTCATGGTTTTATTGTTTTATTCTTAATGTCTCATTGTTTTCTGTGTAATTTAAATGTACAGTGGACCCAGGTGTTCATGATTTATTTGTTACAGAATGCTGTTCAAGTGCCGTTACCAAACTAATTTGTTCCCATAAGGAATAATGTAAATTAGACTAGTCCTTTTAGACCCCCAAATAAAAATATACACTTACAAAAGCACTTACGAAAATACACTTACATAGTTGTTCGAGTTTGGAGCATTACGAAAACCGGGGGTCCACTCTATATATAAAAACTTGTCTTGGGACTGCCTGCTTATAAGCTGCACTCTGGGCAAGCACTGTTGACACCAACACTCTGAGACGCTTCTCTCAGATTTACAAGTGGCTATGGGACAAATTTCTAGTTAACTGCAGCCGAAAGAATTCCCCACTACATGCTCGATTATGAAAGGGTTTAACTTACTTGATGGAGTAGAAATGTGTCTCCTATTCTTCCTAAGCTATAACCCCCTCCAAACACCATGTGTAGGGAAGAACCTTAATCTGCAAAATTTAAGTGGTATTAGTGTCTTGCTCTAAACTCATAAATCCCAAACTCAAGAGGGGGTTATCCTCTGAGCAATATCTAAGCAGTATGGGACACTAGCTTCCAGACTTGAACTTAAGAGATGACGCTGGTACATACCAATACAAAAGCGTCCGTCCGCTTAAGACCCACAGATAACTCACTAACGTTTACCCCAGAAAACTGGCCAGATACTGAGAGAAAGAAAGTCTAGTCTTACTGTATTGGGTCTGGATGGAGAAAGATATCCGCGGTACTTTGGGATATCTCCTCCCGGCCCCCAGGACAGATGTTGAGAGTCACGTGGGGAATGCTGCCTGGTCGCAGCACTTGTTCTCTGGTTGAAGTCTGGTCTGGTAAGAACGCAGGTCATGCGTCGTGAGTCTCACACTGCTTGACCTCCGCAAGGGATTGCCATTTCTCTTTGGCCTATATAACCCAATGTTCGTCTATTTGGGCCCTAAACTACCTATGTCAAGGTGCTAGAACTATACAGTGGACCCCCGAGTTTCGTAAGGTTCTTACTTCGTAAACATCATGTTTCGTAAGCTTTTTACGATTTCGAGAATCGTAAAAGCGCTCGTGTTTCGTAACGTATTAGACCTGTCCGCCTGCTCCGCGCCTGCGCGGGACGCAGGACGCCGCCATTGAAGCATTGTTTACCATTGAGAGAACATTACCTAGCGTGCTCTTTCAAACATTCACACTACATTTGGTGTTTTTTTTGGTGCTTTAGTGATTGTCACTGTGAAATAAGTCACCATGGGTCCAAAGAAGCTTCCTAGTGGCACCCCTGTGGTAGCATTCATGGAGGGAGTGTAGCATTCATGCAGGGAGTGTAGCATTCATGCAGGGAGTTTAGCAGGCATGCAGGGAGTGTAGCAGGCATGCAGGGAGTTTAGCAGGTATGCAGGGAGTGTAGCATTCATGCAGGGAGTTTAGCATTCATGCAGGGAGTGTAGCATTCATGCAGGGAGTGTAGCAGGCATGCAGGGAGTGTAGCATTCATGCAGTGAGTGTAGCAGGCATGCAGGGAGTTTAGCATTCATGCAGGGAGTGTAGCATTCATGCAGGGAGTGTAGCAGGCATGCAGGGAGTTTAGCAGGCATGCAGGGAGTGTAGCAGGCATGCAGGGAGTGTAGCATTCATGCAGGGAGTGTAGCAGGCATGCAGGGAGTTTAGCAGGCATGCAGGGAGTTTAGCAGGCATGCAGGGAGTGTAGCATTCATGCAGGGAGTTTAGCAGGCATGCAGGGAGTGTAGCATTCATGCAGGGAGTTTAGCATTCATGCAGGGAGTTTAGCATTGTTGCAGGGAGTTTAGCATTGATGCAGGGAGTTTAGCAGGCATGCAGGGAGTGTAGCTTTCATGCAGGGAGTGTAGCAGACATGCAGGGAGTGTAGCAGGCATGCAGGGAGTGTAGCATGCATGCAGGGAGTGTAGCATTCATGCAGGGAGTTTAGCATTGTTGCAGGGAGTTTAGCATTGATGCAGGGAGTTTAGCAGTGCAGATTGCATGCGGAGTTTAGCAGCATGCAGGGAGTTTAGCAGGCATGCAGGGAGTGTAGCAGGCATGCAGGGAGTGTAGCAGGCATGCAGGGAGTTTAGCATTGATGCAGGGAGTTTAGCAGGCATGCAGGGAGTGTAGCTTTCATGCAGGGAGTGTAGCAGACATGCAGGGAGTGTAGCAGGCATGCAGGGAGTGTAGCAGGCATGCAGGGAGTGTAGCAATCATGCAGGGAGTGTAGCAGGCATGCAAGGAGTGTAGCAGGCATGCAGGGAGTGTAGCAGGCATGCAGGGAGTGTAGCAGCCATGCAGGGAGTTTAGCATTCATGCAGGGAGTTTAGCATTCATGCAGGGAGTTTAGCATTGATGCAGGGAGTTTAGCATTCATGCAGGGAGTGTAGCAGGCATGCAGGTAGTGTAGCAGGCATGCAGGGAGTGGGGATTTCCCTTCGTAGAGGCTGAAGAATTCCTCCCCCAACAAGTGTTTAATTGTGATGAAACAGGCCTGTTTTGGAAGAAAATGCCCAAGAGGACCTTCATTACTCAATTACTCCAATCTTCCAAGATGCACTAGCAACTTCTTCAATAAAGGTGAGTAAAAATGTATATATATATTGTTTTTAATTCTTTTATATGTGAATATTTTTTTGTGGAACGGATTAATTGTATTTACAATATTTCTTATGGGAAATAATGGTTCGAATTTCGAAAACTTCGTGTTAAGTACTAGCTCCTGGAACGGATTAATTACGATACTCGGGGGTCCACTGTATTGTTAACATCTAACGTTGCCTTAATAATCCTAATACAGTGGACCCTAGGTTAACGAATACCCCGGAAATCGTGCAATTATGTAAGTATAATTTTGTAAGTTCTTGTGGAAGTGTATTTTTGGGGGTCTGAAATAGACTAACCTACGTGAAATTTTTCCTTAAGGGAGTATATTCGTTCGGTAATGGCACTTGAGGAGACTTCAGGAGTGAAGTTTTTACGAAACTCGGGGGTCCACTGTAGTTACTAACTGTACAAACTTGCCTAGGCCTTCCTAGGAGAATAAATCTATCAATTAAAATGTACACAATTGTTACCCTCCGCCAACTTGAATGTGTAGGTTTGTTTGGTTGGGTGTGTGGGTTCATAAACTCCGAGGGCCTATCCGTGCTATGTTTAAGGCTCCATACGGCTTACTTACCCTGTGGAACTTTTAGCAAAGAAATAAGTTTCCACAGTATATTTAATGTACAGTAGAACGTCATTTAGCACGAGATTATGTTGCACGTTACCGGTATTGCACGATTTAAGATTTGCGACACATTATCATCTTACACGACGTAAAGATGATATTACACGGTTCGGCAGGAGGGAAAAAATTTTGAGCGCATGGTTATTTACTGCCTAAGAATCCTCATGCTTTGAGGAAAAGGGAATTTGTTGTTTTTCCTTCCTGTAAACTAAGTTTATTCAGATACACGGGGCCAGGAGCTGAGTCTCGACCTCTGCAACCACAATTAGGTGAGTACAGTTACATACATTATCATACATAGCAGCATATGTGTAGAGAACCTAGGATAACCCAAGTCAGTCAATGGAAATACTGTCACTCTGACTTTTTTGGGTTATCCTAGGTTCTCTACACATATGCTGCCATGTATGATAATCTTCGTAACTGTATCTGTGTATACCTGAATAAACTTACTTACAGTTTGTGGGAAGGAAAAACAAGTAACCATTCTCACAAGCAGTCTTGATACTACTACTGTTGTTGTGGTTCAGCAGACACCACCCGCCTTACCCACCCACCACGGACCCCAGCATTCGTACGTATTTCATACGCGTTAAGAAGTCCTGGCTACAAGCCAGCTGTGTTTGTGAAGAATAAAATAGAGTGAATTGTGTTTTGATCTTGAATTAACGAAGAAAACAAAGATATTAGACAAGACATAACCCGTGGCCGTAATGAAGTGTTACTTTGTACACATAAAAAGATGTAAACATAAGTTTGTGTGACTGACTGACTTGACTGACTGAATGACTGACTGACTGAGTGACTTGACTGACTGACTGAATGACTTGACTGACTGACTGACTGAATGACTTGACTGACTGACTGAATGACTTGACTGACTGACTGACTGAATGACTTGACTGACTTACTGAATGACTTGACTGACTTACTGAATGACTTGACTGACTTACTGAATGACTTGACTGACTTACTGAATGACTTGACTGACCTACTGAATGACTTGACTGATCTACTGAATGACTTGACTGACCTACTGAATGACTTGACTGACTTACTGAATGACTTGACTGACTTACTGAATGACTTGACTGACTTACTGAATGACTTGACTGACTTACTGAATGACTTGACTGACTTACTGAATGACTTGATTGACTTACTGAATGACTTGACTGACTTACTGAATGACTTGATTGACTTACTGAATGACTTGACTGACCTACTGAATGACTTGACTGACCTACTGAATGACTTGACTGACCTACTGAATGACTTGACTGACCTACTGAATGACTTGACTGACTTACTGAATGGCTTGACTGACTTACTGAATGGCTTGACTGACTTACTGAATGGCTTGACTGACTTACTGAATGGCTTGACTGACTTACTGAATGGCTTGACTGACTTACTGAATGG
The DNA here is from genome assembly GCA_009830355.1 of Cherax destructor. NCBI lineage: Eukaryota > Metazoa > Arthropoda > Malacostraca > Decapoda > Parastacidae > Cherax > Cherax destructor. The sequence continues at coordinate 776 of WNWK01006879.1, read as the reverse complement.
CTTGACTGACTTACTGAATGGCTTGACTGACTTACTGAATGGCTTGACTGACTTACTGAATGGCTTGACTGACTTAAAGTTAGACACTCAGTTCAACCATCGACTTCAGTTCAAGAACTTCTACTATCCACCTCAGCCCAGTAGGGCCACACCATCCATATCCACTCTTCACTACCATCCACAAACATCATTACCCACAATTTAAGGTAAGAAATACTATTATTTCTATTGCATTTGTAGTCTTAAGCAGTAATAGATCATGACAATGCACTACAATTACATATCCACCTCAGCTCAGTAGGGCCACACCATCCATATCCACTCTTCACTACCATCCACAAACATCATTACCCACAATTTAAGGTAAGAAATACTATTATTTCTATTGCATTTGTAGTCTTAAGCAGTAATAGATCATGACAATGAACTAAAATTACATATTCGCCTTCAATTTTTGCAAGATATGTTGGTCTAAAAAAACTTGTTTGGCTTTTTGGGGACTCTCAAACACGTAACCCTATTTTTCCCATAAGTTCTGTGGAGCTAACAACTGAAGAGCTGCAACAGCTGGAACTGGAAGAGCATCAGACCAGAGTTGAGGCTATTGATTCACGGGAGGAGGAGGAAGAGGGACTGGGTGAGGTGCCTTATTCACGGATTAAGGAAATTTTTTCAATGTGGAATGAGTTGCAAAGTTTCGTTGAAAAATTTCACCCTGAGCAAGCTAAAACAAGCCATATCAGCAGCATGTTCAGTGACGAAACAATGTCCTACTT
>WNWK01006878.1:0-100354 GCA_009830355.1 Cherax destructor | reverse complement strand
GTTTTTGTTATTGAAGTTGAATTTGGAGAAAAGCTCCTCGGCTGATCCCATTTTGTTGATCTGGGGTTCCCCCATGCATGTCTGGACCTCTATTATGTTGTGATCTGAGTATATTGTTTTTGATATGATGACATTTCGTATCAGATCATCATTGTTGGAAGATGAGGTCCAGCGTATTCTCTAATCTTGTGGGCTCTACTATTTGCTGGTTTAAGGTGAACTTGGTGCAGAGATTTAAAAGTTCATGCATGTGTGAATTTTCATCTGAGCTGCCTCCTGGTGTTATCTCTGCTACCACATTGTTTGCAATGTTCCTCCATTTTAGGTGCCTGAGGTTGAAATCCCCCAGTAGCAAGATGTTGGGGGCAGGAGCTGGAAGATTTTCCAGACAGTGGTCAATTTTCAGAAGCTGTTCCTGGAATTGTTGGGACGTTGCATCCGGGGGCTTGTAGACAACCAAGGTTATAGTCATGGTTTTGTTCCTGTCATGGTATTGCTCCAGTCATTATATTGTTCCATTCACGGTAGTGTTCCAGTCACTGTATTGTTCCAGTCACGGTATTGTTCCAGTCATGGTATTGTTCTAGTGATGGTATAGTTCCAGTTATGGTATTGTTCCAGTTACGGTATAGTTCCAGTCACGGTATAGTTCCAGTCACGGTATTGTTCCTGCCATGGTACTGTTCCAGTCATAGTATAGTTTCAGTCATGGTATTGTTCCAGTCATGTTATTGTTCCAGTCATGATATTGTTCCAGTTACGGTATAGTTCCAGTCATGGTATTGTTCCAGTCATGGTGTTGCTCCAGTCACGGTATTGTTCCAGTCACGGTATTGTTCCAGTTATTGCATTGTTCCAGTCACGGTATTGTTCCTGTCACGATATTGTTCAAGTCATGGTATTGTTCCAGTCACGGTATAGTTCCAGTCATGGCATTGTTCCAGTCATGGTATTGTTCCAGTCACGGTACTGTTCCAGTCACGGTATTGTTCCAGTCACGGTACAGTTCCAGTCATGGTATTGTTCCAGTCATGGTATTGTTCCAGTCACGGTATTGTTCCAGTGACGGTATTGTTCCAGTCATGGTATTGTTCCATTCACTGTATTGTTATAGTCACGGTATTGTTCCAGTCACGGTATTGTTCCAGTCACGGTACAGTTCCAGTCATTGTATTGTTCCAGTCATGGTACTGTTCTAGTCATGGTATAGTTCCATGGTATTGTTCCAGTCACGGTATAGTTCCAGTCACGGTATAGTTCCAGTCACGGTTTAGTTCCAGTCATGGTATTGTTCCAGTCATGGTAGTGTTCCAGTCACGGTATTGTTCCAGTCACGGTATTGTTCCTGTCATGGTACTGTTCCAGTCATGGTATAGTTTCAGTCATGGTATTGTTACAGTCATGGTATTGTTCCAGTCACGGTATAGTTCCAATCACGGTATAGTTCCAGTCACGGTATATTTCCACTCATTGTATTGTTCCAGCTATGGTATTGTTCCAGTCATGATATCGTTCCAGTTACGGTATAGTTCCAGTCATGATATTGTTCCAGTCATTGTGTTGTTCCAGTCACGGTATTGTTACAGTCACGGTATTGTTCCAGGTATTGTATTGTTCCAGTCACGGTATTGTTCCAGTCACGATATTGTTCAAGTCATGGTATTGTACCAGTCACGGTATAGTTCCAGTCATGGCATTGTTCCAGTCATGGTATTGTTCCAATCACGGTACTGTTCCAGTCACGGTATTGTTCCAGTCACGGTACAGTTCCAGTCATGGTATTGTTCCAGTCATGGTATTGTTCCAGTCACGGTATTGTTCCAGTCACGGTATTGTTCCAGTCATGGTATTGTTCCATTCACTGTATTGTTATAGTCACGGTATTGTTCCAGTCACGGTATTGTTCCAGTCACGGTATTGTTCTAGTCACAGTATTGTTTCAGTCATGGTATTGTTCCAGTCATGGTATTGTTCCACTCATGGTATTGTTCCAGTCACAGTATTGTTCCAGTCACGGTTTTGTTCCAGTCATGGTATTGTTTCAGTCATGGTATTGTTCCAGTTACGGTATTGTTCCAGTCACGGTATTGTTCCAATCATGGTATTGTTCCATTCATGGTATTGTTCCTATCATGGTATAGTTCCAGTTATGGTATTGTTCTAGTCACAGTATTGTTTTAGTCATGGTATTGTTCCAGTCACGGTATAGTTCGTCACGGTATAGTTCCAGTCACGGTATAGTTCCAGTCATGGTATTGTTCCTGTCATGGTATTGCTCCAGTCATGATATTGTTCCATTCACGGTATTGTTCCAGTCACTGTATTGTTCCAGTCACGGTATTGTTCCATTCATGGTATTGTTCTAGTCATGGTATAGTTCCAGTCATGGTATTGTTCCAGTTACGGTATTGTGCCAGTTACGGTATTGTTCCAGTTACTGTATTGTTCCTTATTATTCTTTAGTCCAGGAATATAAGTAGAGCCACTGAGAAAAATTTCACCGAAAAAAATATATTTCAGTCTCTTACGACGTAACCAGCCAGAGAAAAAATTATTCTCCATTAATGTAGAGGATTTGCAACTTACGAGGTTGAATGGGTAGAATCCACCTCAAGCATCGACTTCCATTAAAACTTTCCAGGTATTTTGACACCTTAAAATATATTTCAGTGATAAATTCCTCAACGAGTAATAATAATAACAACAATAATAATAATAATCTTTGTTGATACAAGTCCATGATACAACTTATACAGACCATAGTTGACACCAATGACATGCTGAACATAAAGCTCCTGGTTGTGCAGAACATTTCGGGAAAATTAGGTTAATTTTGTTCCCAAGATGCGACCCACACCAGCCAATTAACACCCAGGTACCTACTTACTGCTAGGTGAACATGGACAGCAGGAGACTTAAGGCAACACGTTTTAATGTTTCCTCTCCTATCGGGGATCGAATCACAGACCTCAGTGTGTAAACAGAGTACGCTACCAGAGTTCAGATATACCCCTAAGCAAGATTAGAGTTGTCTTCTCTATGTTGGAGTATCGTTGTTAGACGAGTAAGAGTTGTCTTCTCTATGTTGGAGTATCGTTGTTAGACGAGTAAGAGTTGTCTTCTCTATGTTGGAGTATCGTTGTTAGACGAGTAAGAGTTGTCTTCTCTATGTTGGAGTATCGTTGTTAGACAAGTAAGCGTTGTCTTCTCTATGTTGGAGTATCGTTGTTAGACGAGTAAGAGTTGTCATCTCATATAACATACAGGAAATACGATATTATTATAATGCTGATGAACGGATCCCAGCCCAGTGTTGTGTGTGTGTACTCACCTAATTGTGGTTGCAGGGGTCGATTCACAGCTCCTAGACCCACCTCTTCACTGGCGGCTACTTGGTCACTCCTGCTCCATGAGCTTTATCATACCTCTTCTTAAAGCTATGAATGAATCCTGCTTCCTCTACAGCACTTACCAGACTATTCCACTTCCTGACAACTCTGTGACTGAAGGAATACTTCCTAACATCCCTCAACTGTGACCTCTTGTTGCTGTGTCCCATCTCTGGAATATTCTGTCTCTGTCCACCTTGTCGATTCCTCTCAGTATTTTATATGTCGTTATCATATCTTCCCTATCTCTTCTGTCTTCCAGTGTTGTTAAGGGAGGGGCGAGCCCCTCTCTTAAGGAAGATTGAAAAATTATGAAAAAAAATGTTTTCTTACCAAAAAATAGTGCATCATTGTGTAATCAGCTTGTTTATATCATATTTCTAAGTACGTTTTTTTCTTAAATGTATTTTTTTTTGTTCTTGCTGTCATAAATAATACATGTTGGCAATTAGTGTTGTTTTTTTATCTCTCCAAAAATTACAATTTTTGTGATTGTTTCATTAAAAAAAACCACTACATAGCAACATCTCTGACGCCTCCATTCAAGTGCAGTGACTCATGCCACCTCAGTGGCCTCTGGGGTCTCAACAAGTGCAGGGACTCATGCCACCTCAGTGGCCTCTGGGGTCTCAACAAGTGCAGGGACTCATGCCACCTCAGTGGCCTCTGGGGTCTCAACAAGTGCAGGGACTCATCCACCTCAGTGGCCTCTGGGTCTCAACAAGTGCAGGGACTCATGCCACCTCAGTGGCCTCTGGGGTCTCAACAAGTGCAGTGACTCATGCCACCTCAGTGGCCTCTGGGTCCAACAGTGCAGGGACTCAGCCACCCAGTGGCCTCTTGGGTCTCAACAAGTGCAGGGACTCATGCCACCTCAGTGGCCTCTGGGGTCTCAACAAGTGCAGGGACTCATGCCACCTAAGTGGCCTCTGGGGTCTCAACAAGTGCAGGGACTCATGCCACCTCAGTGGCCTCTGGGGTCTCAACAAGTGCAGGGACTCATGCCACCTCAGTGGTCTCTGGGGTCTCAACAAGTACAGGGACTCATCCCTCAGTGGTCTCTGGGTCTCAACAAGTACAGGGACTCATGCCACCTCAGTGGTCTCTTGGGTCTCAACAAGTGCATGGATTCATGCCACCTCAGTGGCCTCTGGGGTCTCAACAAGTGCAGGGACTCATGCCACCTCAGTGGTCTCTGGGGTCTCAACAAGTGCAGTGACTCATGCCACCTCAGTGGCCTCTGGGGTCTCAACAAGTGCAGGGACTCATGCCACCTCAGTGGCCTCTGGGGTCTCAACAAGTGCAGTGACTCATGCCACCTCAGTGGCCTCTGGGGTCTCAACAAGTGCAGGGACTCATGCCACCTCAGTGGCCTCTGGGGTCTCAACAAGTGCAGGGACTCATGCCACCTCAGTGGCCTCTGGGGTCTAAACAAGTGCAGGGACTCATGCCACCTCAGTGGTCTCTGGGGTCTCAACAAGTACAGGGACTCATACCACCTCAGTGGTCTCTGGGGTCTCAACAAGTACAGGGACTCATGCCACCTCAGTGGTCTCTTGGGTCTCAACAAGTGCATGGATTCATGCCACCTCAGTGGCCTCTGGGGTCTCAACAAGTGCAGGGACTCATGCCACCTCAGTGGTCTCTGGGTCTCAACAAGTGCAGGGACTCACCACCAGTGGCTCTGGTCTCAACAAGTGCAGGGACTCATACCACCTCAGTGGTCTCTGGGGTCTCAACAAGTGCAGGGACTCATACCACCTCAGTGGCCTCTGGGGTCTCAACAAGTGAGGACTCATGCACCTCAGGTCTCTGGGACTCAACTCATACACCTCAGTGGTCTCTGGGGTCTCAACAAGTACAGGGACTCATACCACCTCAGTGGTCTCTGGGGTCTCAACAAGTGCAGGGACTCATACCACCTCAGTGGCCTCTGGGGCCTTAACAAGTGCAGGGACTCATGCCACCTCAGTGGCCTCTGGGGTCTCAACAAGTGTTGTGGAGAAAATTCTCCAAAGGAGGGGGGTATGCGCCCTTACTACCCTTGTTAAGGGCCCTCACCCTTTCCTCCCTTAGGAAAGGGCCAGAGGAGGCGCGTCTGGCTGAGAAAAACAATTTAATTCAAGCCAGATGTACTGTCAACAGTGTGTCAAGAATTGTGCTGACCACAGCACCACGAGGCACCTCGTGGCTGCACGAGGCACGAGCCACAAGGCAGCATGAGGGGCAGATTGAATACAGGCTCCGTAGAGGTCATACGACTCTAGGGGTCATGCGGCGCGAGGCGACGTAAATCAACAGAGACATTAGTCGTTCACGTCCGTTATTTTTATTTTAATCTCCACTAACGTCGGGAAATAAGATAAGAACTCTGTTCCAGCGCGTTTAGTGAATAACATCAACATTGCAGTATATTCAGAAGTGTGTGCAGCTTCCTACTGCAAAAAGACAAACGTAGAGACAATCGCAAGTGAATTCCATCGAAACAAGACGGTGACTTCAGCGGCATTCTACAATCAAGACAGCATTTCCGCCGTATATGGTGGAGCCAACACCATCGCTCAAAGTTACACAAGCAAGGTAAGAATTTTGTGTTCTGGTCATGCAGGGGACTGCGCAGTTCTTGTAGTCAAGAACAACAAAATTTTACCTATTTGACGGCGGTTATGCGTGGACTTTTTAGTCCAAACCAGTGAGTAAAATGCCTTTCAGTCCATCTAAGACTGAAATATGGACATACGCTCCTTTGGGGCAATATATTATAATAAACCACGTGTATTTTTTCCATACAGCCCTGTGGAGAATGAGGCCATAGTTGGATCCCCTGAGAAGGAGTCGGGGATGGCTGCGACTTCTTGGATTCATCAATAAGCTAAGTATTAGCGAACCATACATTCCATGTTATCGTTGGAGCCCATCCTCCACAAGTGTTGATGTGTGTTATACGCTGAGATTTAGCGCGCCGTATCCATAGAGTTTTACAGAAAAATATATATTAATAACTCAGAAATAAGTTATTGACATTGTGTGAAATGTTTTGCGAAAAGTATTAATAGGATTGTCATGATTTTTGCACACATTATTGAGTAATGATGGCTCTACAAACACCCATGGAGAATTTCCGATATCTTTTACAGCTTTGTTTTTATTGATTTTTCTCCCACAAAAAAAGGCAAAAACAAAATCACTAACTTCAACTTTTTTATAATGGAATCTAATGACATTTTTGCTAAAATGGATTGGGTCAACAATTATATAGCTTCTATCTTTCATCTGATGTTAACTAGAGCATTCCTCTGCAACTGACTGAAGAAGTCTACTGTGTAGGAGAAACGTTTCGACACTAAAGACACCCAGGTGTTGCACATGTGTCTTAATCATCAACTTGTCGGTATTTTATCCCATGTTTACCATCCCATCTTTCTCCAGCACGTCCTTACCACCGGAGGTAAACAAACATCTTCCCAATTTTGTAGAAATATTAAAGTTTTGTGACTTCTAAAATTTGGCACAATTTATTTTTTTATCTAACTTATAGGCAAAAAAATCATAACAAAGACAGTGTATAGGTTTTTAAAAGCTGTATAAATCACTGTAAAAATCTCATATAAATTGGACCAAAATAAAAAAAAAATTGTCTCCTCGTAGGACATACCCCTTAGCTCTGGGACTAGTCTTGTTGGAAACCTTATCACATTCTCTAGTTTCCTTACGTGCTTGGCTAGGTGCGGGTTCCAAACTGGTGCTGCGTACTCAAATATGGGCCTAACGTATGCTGCAGCAGTTATTTGGCTGATGTGTGCCTCAGGAGATGTACCCGTGTTATACTCACCCCAAGATCTTTTTCCTTAAGTGAGGTTTATCGTCTCTGGCCCCCTAGACTGTACTCCATCTGTGGTCTTCTTTCCCCTTCCCAAATCTTCATGACTTTGCACTTGGTGGGGTTGAACTCCAGGAGCCTTTTGCTGGACCAGTCCTGCAGCCTGTGCAGGTCCCTTTGTAGTTCTGCCTGGTCCTCGTCCGATTGAATTCTTCTCATCAACTTCACATCAATCTGAGAACAGGGACACTTCGGAGTCTATTCCTACAGTCATGTCGTTCACAAATACAAGAAACAGCACCAGTCCTAAGACTGACCCCTGTGGAACCCCACTCGTCACAGGCGCCCACTCTGACACCTCGCCACGTACCATGACTAGCTATTGTCTTCCTGACAGGTATTCCCTGATCCATTGTAGTGCCTTCCCTGTTATCCCTGCCTGGTCATCCAGCTTTTGCACTAATCTCTTGTGCGGGACTGTGTCAAACTACTTCTTACAGTCCATGAAAATATAATCTACCCACCCCTCTCTCTCTCTCTCTCATGTTACTTCCGTCACCTTGTCATAGAGCTCCAGTAGGTTTGTGACACAGGATTTCCCATCCCTGAAACCGTGTTGGCTGTCTTTGATAAGCTCATTCCTTTCTAGGTGCTCCACCACTCTTCTCCTGATAATCTTCTCCATGACTTTGCATACTATACATGTTAGTGACACTGGTCTGTAGTTTAATGTGTGTGTGGGTGTGTGTGTGTATGTACTCACCTAATTGTGGTTGCAGGGATCGAGTCACAGCTCCTGGCTCCGCCTCTTCACTGGTCGCTATTAGGTCACTTTTCCTGCTCCATGAACTTTATCATACCTCTTCTTAAAGCTATGTATGGATCCTGCCTCCACTACATCACTTCCCAGACTATTCCACTTCCTGACAACTCTGTGACTGAAGAAATACTTCCTAACATCCCTGTGGTTCATTTGAGTCTTCAACTTCCAACTGTGTCCCCTTGTTGCTGTGTCCCATCTCTGGAACATCCTGTCTCTGTCCACCTTGTCGATTCCTATCAGTATTTTATATGTCGTTATCATATCCCCTCTATCTCTTCTGTTCTCTGGTGTCGTCAGGTCGATTTCTCTTAACCTCTCCTCGTAGGACATACCCGTTAGCTCCGGGACTAGTCTTGTTGCAATCCTTTGCACTTTCTCTAGTTTCTTTACGTGCTTGGCCAGATGAGGGTTCCAAACTGGCGCTGCATACTCCAATATGGGCCTAACATACACATTGTACAGAGTCTGGAACGATTCCTTATTAAGATGTAGAAATGCTGTTCTTAGGTGCTGTTTTTATGTGTGTGTGTGTGTGTGTGTGTGTGTGTGTGTGTGTGTGTGTGTACTCACCTAATTGTACTCACCTAATTGTGGTTGCAGGGGTCGAGACTCAGCTCCTGGCCCCGCCTCTTCGTTGTCCGCTACTGGGTCACTGCTCTCCCTGCTCCTTGAGCTTTATCATACCTTGTCTTAAAACTATGTATGGTTCCCGCCTCCACTATATCGTTCGCTAGACTATTCCACTTCCTGACTACTCTACTGCTGAAGAAATGCTTCCTAACATCCCTTTGACTCATCTGAGTCTTCAGCTTCCAGTTGTGCCCCCTTGTTTCTGTGTTCCCTCTCTTGAATATCCTGTCACTATCCACCTTGTCGATTCCCCGCAGTATTTTGTATGTCGTTATCATGTCTCCTCTAACCCTTCTGTCCTCCAGTGTTGTTAGTCCTATTTCCCTCAACCTTTCTTCATAGGACAGTCCCCCGAGTTGTGGAACTAACCTTGTCGCAAACCTTTGCACTTTCTCTAGTTTCTTGACGTGCGTGACAAGATGTGGGTTCCAGACTGGTGCTGCATACTCTAGTATGGGCCTGACGTACACGGTGTACAGTGTCTTGAACGATTCCTTGTTAAGGTAACGGAACTCTAATCTTAGGTTTGCCAGTCGCCCATATGCTGCCGCAGTTATCTGGTTGATGTGTGCCTCCGGAGACGTGCTTGGCGTTATACTCACCCCAAGGTCTTTCTCCTTTGACGAGGTTTGTAGCCTTTGTCCACCTAGCCTGTACTCTGTCAGCGGTCTTCTTTGCCCTTCTCCGATCTTCATGACTGCATTTGGTGGGATTAAATTCGAGAAGCCAGTTGCTAGACCAGATGTCAAGCTTGTCCAGGTCTGTTTGAAGTCCTGCTTGGTCCTCTTCCGATGTGATTCTCCTCATTAATTTCACATCATCTGCGAACAGAGACACTTCTGAGTCTATCCCGTCCGTCATGTCATTCACATATACCAAGAATAACACTGGTCCTAGGACTGACCCCTGCGGTACACCGCTCGTCACAGGCGCCCAGTGTGATACCTCAACACGCACCATGACCCGTTGTTGCCTCCCTGTGAGGTATTCCCTGATCCATTCCAGTGCCCTTCCTGTTATACATGTGTGTGTGTGTGTGTGTGTGTACTCACCTAATTGTACTCACCTAATTGTGGTTGCAGGGGTCGAGACTCAGCTCCTGGCCCCGCCTCTTCGCTGTCCGCTACTGGGTCTCTGCTCTCCCTGCTCCATGAGCTTTATCATACCTCGTCTTAAAACTATGTATGGTTCCTGCCTCCACTATATCTTTCTCTAGACTATTCCACTTCCTGACTACTCTGTGGCTGAAGAAATGCTTCCTAACATCCCTTTGACTCATCTGAGTCTTCAGCTTCCAGTTGTGTCCCCTTGTTTCTGTGTTCCCTCTCTGGAACATCCTGTCCCTGTCTACCTTGTGTGTGTGTGTGTGTGTGTGTGTGTGTGTGTGTGTGTGTGTGTGTGTGTGTGTGTGTGTGTGTGTGTGTGTGTGTGTGTGTGTGTGTACCTGGGAGAGCTTACAGCTTGTTGTGGTCAATACTAGCGATGACCAGGCAAAAAACAGGAGAAGCGAGTGAATATATGTAGGTTACTGTACAACTTTGTACCACACTGAACCACACTGTACCACTCTGTTCCACACTGAATCACATTGTACCATGTTGTACCATGTACCACATTGTACCACTGAACCACACTGTACCACAATGTACCACTCTGTTCCACACTGTACCACATTGTACCATGTTGTACCATGTACCACATTGTACCACTCTGAACCACACTGTACCCCAATGTACCACTCTGTTCCAAACTGTACCACATTGTACCATGTTGTACCATGTACCACATTGTACCACTCTGAACCACACTGTACCACAATGTACCACAGTGAACACTATATACTACACTGTACCACACTGAACACTATGTACCACACTGTACAACTGAGTATCACTCTGTACCACACTGTTCCATTCTGTACCACTATGTACTACTCTCAACCACTCTTTACCACACTGTACCATTGTGTACTACTCTGTACCTCAGTGTACCACTATGTAACACACTGTTCCACTGTGCACCATTATCTTCCGCTGTGTACCACTCTGTATACCACTGTGTCATTATGTACCACAATGTATCACGATGTATCAGTCTGTACAACTATGTACCATTGTGTACCATGCACCATTGTGTACCACTATGTACCATTGTGTACCACTATGTACCATTATGTACCACTATGTACCATTATGCACCATTGTGTACCACTATGTACCATTGTGTACCACTCTGTACCATTGTGTACTACGACTTACCATTGTGTACCATTATGTACCATTGTGTACCACTATGCACCTTTCTGACACTAGTATGGTGTGTTAATTGAGTATGGGTGGGTTAGATTAGTTGTGGTTTAGTTGAGTGTGTGTGTCAGTTGAGTGTGTGTGGTGTAGTTGTGTGTTAGTGATTGTGTGTGGTTTAGGTTGAGTGTGTGTGGTTTAGGTTCAGTGGTGGTGTTAGCTGATGGTGCTGTTCAGGCCTTATGTCGTGTGTAGGATGTGTATGTGGTGTTAGGTTGAGTGTGTGTGCTGTTAGGTAGTTGTGTGTGTCAGGTTGGTGTGCGTGCTTGGTACTGATGTGTTGGTGTAATGTTGATGTGTGTGGTGTGCTTGATGAATGTGTATATTAAGTGTGTGTGGTGTAAGGTTGATACGTGTGGTTGGTGTCAGTAGTGCTGTTAATGTTGGGAGTGTGGTTTAGGTTGAGTGTGTGTGGTGTTAAGGTTGAGTGAGTGTGGTGTTAATGTTGAGTGTGTGTGGTGTTAAGGTTGAGTGAGTGTGGTGTTAAGGTTGAATGAGTGTGGTGAGTGTTGCTTGTAGTAAGGTGTTAGATGTGTGGTTAGGTTGTGTTTGGGTTAATTAGTGTGTGTGGATGTTAAGTGGGTGTGGGTGTTAAGTGGGTGGTTGTGAGTGAGTGGGTGGTGCTGAGTGGGTGGTGGTGAGTGAGTGGTGGTGAGGGAGTGGTGGTGATTGAGTGGTGGTGATTGAGTGGATGGGGTGAATGGGTGGTGGTGAGTGGGGTGGTGGTGAGTGAGTGTTGGTGAGTGGGTGGTGGTGAGTGAGTTGTTTGGTGGTGAGTGAGTGGTGGTGAGTGGGTGGTGGAGAGTGGGTGGTGGTGAGTGAGTGGATGGAGGTGAATGGGTTGTGAATGAGTGGTGGTGAGTGGGTGGTGGTGAGAAGGTGGTGGTAACTGAGTGGTGGTGAGTAGATGGAGTGAGTGGGTGGTGGTGAGTGAGTGGGTGGTGGTGAGTGGGTAATGGTGGGTGATGGGGAGTGGTAGTGCTGAGTGAGTGGGTGGTAGGTGGTGAGTGGGTGGTGGGGTGGGTGGTAGTGGGTGGTGGTGAGTGGATGATGGTGGTGGGTGGTGGTGGGTGGTGGTGGGGGTTGTGGGTCGTGGTGGTGAGTGGGTGGTGAGTGAGTGGTGTGGTGGTGAGTGGGTGGTGGTGGTGGGTGGTGGTGGGTGGTGGTGGGTGGTGGTGAGTTGGTGATGGTGGTGGGTGGTGGTGGTGAGTGGGTGGTGAGTGAGTGGGTGGTGATGGTGAGTGGGTGGTGGTGGGGGTGGTGGTGGTGGTGGTGAGTGGGTGGTGGTGGTGGTGGTGAGTGGGTGGGTGGTGGTGGGTGGTGGTGGTGGGTGGTGGTGGTGGGTGGTGGTGAGTGGTGGGTGGTGGTGGTGAGTGGTGGTGGTGGTGAGTGAGTGGGTGGTGGTGAGTGGGTGGTGGTGGTGGTGGGTGGTGGTGAGTGAGTGGGTGGTGGTGAGTGAGTGGGTGGTGGTGGTGGTGAGTGGGTGGTGGGTGGTAGTGGTGGTGAGTGGGTGGTGGTGAGTGAGTGGGTGGTGGTGAGTGAGTGGGTGAGGTGGTGAGTGAGTGGGGTGGTGGTGGTGAGTGGGTGGTGGTGGTGGTGGTGAGTGGGTGGTGGGTGGTGGTGGTGGTGAGTGGGTGGTGGTGGTGAGTGGGTGGTGGTGGTGAGTGGGTGGTGGTGGTTGTGAGTGGTGGTGGTGGTGGTGAGTGGGTGGTGGTGGTGGTGAGTGGGTGGTGGTGGGTGGTGGTGGTTGTGAGTGGGTGGTGGTGGTGAGTGGGTGGTGGTGAGTGAGTGGGTGGTGGTGAGTGAGTGGGTGGTGGTGGAGGTGAGTGGGTGGTGGTGGTGGTGAGTGGGTGGTGGTGGTGGTGAGGGGGTGGTGGTGGGTGGTGGTGGTGGTGAGTGGGTGGTGGTGGTGAGTGGGTGGTGGTGAGTGAGTGGGTGGTGGTGAGTGAGTGGGTGGTGGTGGTTGTGAGTGGGTGGTGGTGGTGGTGAGTGGGTGGTGGTTGTGGGTCGTGGTGGTGAGTGGGTGGTGAGTGAGTGGTGTAGTGGTGAGTGGGTGGTGGTGGTGGGTGGTGGTGAGCACCAGTCACCTTCACACAAACTAAACCGAATCATTAAACTTGAAGTTGTTAAACCAGTGGAAGGCATCCGGATGTGGTGGTGTGTACACCCGCAGTGTGCTGCAACCAGTGGTGTGTACACCCGCAGTGTGCTGCAACCAGTGGTGTGTACACCCGCAGTGTGCTGCAACCAGTGGTGTGTACACCCGCAGTGTGCTGCAACCAGTGGTGTGTACACCCGCAGTGTGCTGCAACCAGTGATGTGTACACCCGCAGTGTGCTGCAACCAGTGGTGTGTACACCCGCAGTGTGTTGCAACCAGTGGTGTGTACACCGCAGTGGTTGCAGCCAGTGGTGTACACCTGCAGTGTGTGCACAGTGGTGTACACCTGCAGTGTGTTGCAACCAGTGGTGTGTACACCGCAGTGTGCTGCAACCAGTGGTGTGTGACACCTGCAGTGTGTTGCAACCAGTGGTGTGTACACCTGCAGTGTGTGCAACCAGTGGTGTGTACACCTGCAGTGTGTTGCAACCAGTGGTGTGACACCGCAGTGTGTTGCAACCAGTGGTGTGTACACCTGCAGTGTGTGCAACCAGTGGTGTGTACACCCGCAGTGTGTTGCAACCAGTGGTGTTACACCCGCAGTGTGTTGCAGCCAGTGGTGTGTACACCTGCAGTGTGCTGCAACCAGTGGTGTGTACACCTGCAGTGTGTTGCAACCAGTGGTGTGTACACCCGCAGTGTGCTGCAACCAGTGGTGTGTGTACACCTGCAGTGTGTTGCAACCAGTGGTGTGTACACCTGCAGTGTGTTGCAACCAGTGGTGTGTACACCCGCAGTGTGTTGCAACCAGTGGTGTGTACACCAGCAGTGTGTTGCAACCAGTGGTGTGTACACCCGCAGTGTGTTGCAACCAGTGGTGTGTACACCGCAGTGTGCTGCACCAGTGGTGTGTACACCGCAGTGTGTTGCAACCAGTGGTGTGTACACCTGCAGTGTGTTGCAACCAGTGGTGTGTACACCCGCAGTGTGTTGCAACCAGTGGTGTGTACACCCGCAGTGTGTTGCAACCAGTGGTGTGTACACCCGCAGTGTGTTGCAACCAGTGGTGTGTACACCCGCAGTGTGTTGCAACCAGTGGTGTGTACACCCGCAGTGTGCTGCAACCAGTGGTGTGTACACCTGCAGTGTGTTGCAACCAGTGGTGTGTACACCTGCAGTGTGTTGCAACCAGTGGTGTGTACACCCGCAGTGTGTTGCAACCAGTGGTGTGTACACCTGCAGTGTGTTGCAACCAGTGGTGTGTACACCGCAGTGTGTTGCAACCAGTGGTGTGTACACCAGCAGTGTGCTGCACCCAGTGGTGTGTACACCCGCAGTGTGTTGCAACCAGTGGTGTGTACACCTGCAGTGTGTTGCAACCAGTGGTGTGTACACCTGCAGTGTGTTGCAACCAGTGGTGTGTACACCCGCAGTGTGTTGCAACCAGTGGTGTGTACACCCGCAGTGTGTTGCAACCAGTGGTGTGTACACCTGCAGTGTGTTGCAACCAGTGGTGTGTACACCTGCAGTGTGTTGCAACCAGTGGTGTGTACACCCGCAGTGTGTTGCAACCAGTGGTGTGTACACCCGCAGTGTGTTGCAACCAGTGGTGTGTACACCCGCAGTGTTCTGCAACCAGTGGTGTGTACACCTGCAGTGTGCTGCAACCAGTGGTGTGTACACCTGCAGTGTGCTGCAACCAGTCGTGTGTACACCCGCAGTGTGCTGCAACCAGTCGTGTGTACACCCGCAGTGTTGCATACGAGTTGCTCTCGGTATGCAACACTGAGCAGTAGGCGGCAGAGACTAAAGGAGTTGCAGCGATGCTTAAGGTGTTGTGGAAGACATGAGGCAGAAGATTGTCAGTCACATCTTTCAGAGTGCTATAATTGCCGGAAAGGTAAGCACCATACTGCACTATGTCACAACAATTTAAGGGAACCCCAGGCTAGTAGGGACGTTTCTCCAGTAGAGATAGAAGGCGAGCCCGAGCCTGAAGTGGTAGCCAGCGTGATTAGTATGGGCAAAGTCTCTAATCTGAGTGAGAAGCACAGAGCTGCTGCCCTACCTACAGTCATGGCAGGGGTTGTGAACGGGAACAGAACCGAAACAACCCGATTATTCTTCGACTCAGGGGCACAAGTGTCCATGATAACAGAAAAGTTGGTGGCTAGGTTAAAGTTGAAGGCCACCGACAAATTTAATGCGACATTGGGAGGTGCTATAAGTCAGGGCCCACCCAAGTCTTATGATGTTGTGGATGTCACTGTTAAACTGGGTGGACATCGCAGAAATATTACAGCTTTGGTAGTAAATAAGTTACCTGCGGCTATTACGACCAGAGGTCTTGCAGCAGCAACCAAGCGATTGAAAGACCTTGGTGTGAAGCTGGCAGACCAGGACATTACCACTGACACAGTCAGAAATGTAGGTATCCTGGTGGGAGCCAACTATCTTGATGACTTCCTGTCCACACGACGGACTGTTAAGGAAGGAATTGGTTTATACAGATCCCCAGTAGGATATATCATCGGTGGCAGAATTCCTAATGAATTCCCTGCAACGCCAGGGAGGGGGAAAACTGACACCACGATAGCTGGGGGAGTAGTGATAATGAATGTTAGTGTACACGACGAACCGCCAGGTAAGCCAAACCAAGTAGGAAGTGACGAACACTTAGCCACCTTGGGGAGACGCTTTTATGGGGTACCTAAAGAGGGGATAGATTGTCATTAAACCCAGGGAACCTCGTATCAGTGGGAAGAATTGCTACCAGGGTATATGGGCCACTGGGTGGGAAAGTACGAAGCTGCTCAGACAAGGCTAGACGTGTGAAAGACCTTAAAGTTAAAGGGAAGGGTGTTAGATCACGGAACCCACAAGTTTACACCCCAGCGATCCACACGGCGGAAACTGGACAGTCGGAGTTAAACCAGAGTCTGCTCAACGGGGTGGCCGGACAGCACTCGTGTCCAGGGCCCGCCGTAGGGCTTGCGGAAGGTGAACTTGATGTAGACTTATCGTCTACCTTCGTCGGAGGAGGATGTGGAAACTTTTTTAGTCACTAAAAGTTCCACAGGGTAAGTGAGCCGTTAGGAGCCTTAAACATACCGTGGATCGGCCCTCGGAGTTTATAAACCCACACACCCAACAAAACATACGCACACTCCAGCTGATGACGGTGACTATTGTGTATATTTTAATTGATAGATTTATCCACCTAGGAACACCTAGGCAAGTTTGTACAGCTAGAGACTAATAGTAGGATTATTAAGGCAACGTTAGGTATTAATAGTGTAGCTCTAGCACCCTAATATAGGTAGTTATAGGCCTGAATAGACAAGCATTAGATTATGTTAGCTAACGAGAACTGGCAGCTCTACACTTGAATCTAGGCGGGAAAGAGCACCAGTTCCTTCTTACCAGAGCAGACTCCACACGGAGAAGACGTGCTGTGATACCACAGCATCCCCACGTGACCCAACATCTAGCCTGGGGCCACGGAGGAGATCCCGAAGTACCGTAGACATCTACCTCCATCCAGACCCTGTTACAGTAAGACTAGGCTTTCTTTCTCTCAGTATCTGGCCAGTTTTCTGGGGGAAACGTTAGTGAGTTATCTGTGGGTCTTAGGCGGACGGACGACTTTGTGTTGGTATGTACCAGCGTCGTCTCTTAAGTTCAAGTCTGGAAGCTAGTGTTACTTACTGTATATATTGCTCAAGGGATACCCAAGGAACCAGGGAACTCTGAGGTGCAGACAGGACACTAATTACCCCATCTTTTGCAGACAAAGTTTCTCCACTGCACATGGTGTTAGGAGGGGTTATATATAAGGAAGACCAGGACACATAGCCACCCTTTTTAATTCAAGTAAGTAAAACCCCCTTCCAGTATTGTGTAGGCAGTGTGGGATTCCCCTACTGCAATTAGCTAGAAATTTGTACCATAGCCACTTGTAAGTCTGAGAAGTGTCTCAGAGTGTCGGTGTCAACAGTGCTTGCCTAGAGTGCAGCTTACAAGGGGACAGTCTCCAAACAAGTTTCTACAACATTACAGACCTGTCAGATTCCTTGTTGTTTGTTAATTAGGTTTTCCCTTACGTTGACTTCACATTGAACACAGTGCAGTTGATATGGGAGTCAGTTACTTCAGTGTAGTGGAAAACGTTGCTTGTCTGGATTGTACGTCTGGTAGCGGGTCTGGTATTTGAATGCCGGTCTCCTCTTTTAGTCATATTTGTTCCATTTTCCTGTAGTCACTGTCAGTTTTCTTGTCACTATAAGTTCCTTGTGTGTTGTTGCAACAGTTCTTGCAAATAGGACATCACTGGAGCTTGGGTCGGCCCAGGGAATGGCAATATATAAGAGCAGCCGTGCCAGCTGCCGTGCCGTGCCAGCTGCCGTGCCGTGCCAGCTGCTACGTGAGCAATCAGTGAAGAGGCGGGGCCAGGAGCTATGACTCGACCCCTGCAACCACAAATAGGTGAGTACACACACACACACTCACACATATACAACATATCACTTGAAACTGGGCAACTACCTGAGGTATGGAAGACGGTAAATGTAGTCCCCACTTTTAATATAGGAGACAGAAACGAGGCACTAAACTATTGACCAGTGTCACTGATGTGTATAGTGTGCAAAGTCATGGAGAAGATTATCAGGAGGAGAGTGGTGGAGTACCTGGAACGGAACAAGATTATGAACGACAAACAGCACGGATTTATGAAAGGCAAACCTATGTTACAAACTTACTGGAGTTTTATGACAAGGCAACAGAAGTAAGACACAAGAGAGAAGGGTGGGTTGATTTCATTTTCTTGGACTGCAAGAAGGCCTTCGATACAGTTCCTCACAAAAGATTAGTGCAGAAGCTAGAGGATCAGGCACGTATAACAGGAACGGTACTGCAATGGATCAGAGAATACCGGACAGGGAGGCAACAACGAGTCATGGTATGGGATGACTTATCACAGTAGGCGCCTGTGACGAGCGGGGTCCCACAGGGGTCAGTCCTAGGACCAGTGCTATTTTTGATAAATGTGAATGACATGATGGAAGGGATAGACTCCCGAAGTGTCCATGTTCGCAGACGATGTGAAGTTAATGAGGAGAATTAAATTAGATGAGGACCAGGCAAAACTACAGAGAGACCTAGACAGGTTGGATGTGTGGTCCAGCAAGTGGCTCCTTGAATTTAACCCCGCCAAATGCAAAGTCATGAAGACCGAAGAAGGGCAAAGAAGACCGCAGACAGAGTATAGGCTAGGTGGCCAAAGACTACAAACCTCACTCAAGGAGAAAGATCTTAGGGTGAGTATAATACCGAGCACGTCTCCGGAAGCACACATCAACCAGATAACTGGTGCAGCATATGGGTGACTGGCAAACCTGAGAATAGCGTTCCAATACCTCAGTAAGGAATCTTTCAAAACTCTGTACACCATGTATATCAGGCCCATACTAGAGTATGTAGCACCAGTTCGGAACCACACATTGTCAAGCATGTCAAGAAATTAGAGAAAGTGCAAAGGTTTGCAACAAGGCTAGTTCCAGAGCTACGGGGAATGTCCTACGAAGAAAGGTTAAGGGAAATCGGCCTGACGACACTGGAGGACAGGAGGGTTAGGGGAGACATGATAACGACGTACAAAATACTGCAAAAAGTGCCAGATCAGCCAGACTGTGTAGGCCTCTGGTCTGCTGTTAGCAAAAGCCTGGTTTGCCAGACTGTTGTGAAGACATATTGCACACCAAGTATTTTAGGATAAATGGTCACTGTTTAGCTCTTTATCAGGCACCTAAAGTCGGTACCTGACCAGCCAGGCTGTGATTCGTACGTTGGACTGCGTGCGGCTAGCAGTAACAGTCTGGTTGATCAGGCCCTGATCCACCATGAGGCCTGGTCACAGACCGAGCCGCAGGGGCGTTGACCCCAGGAACTCTCTCCAGGTAATAGAAAAGGTGGACAGAGACAGGATGTTCGAGAGATGGGATACAGAAACAAGGGGTCACAATTGGAAGTTGAAGACTCAGATGAGTCAAAGGGATGTTAGGAAGTATTTCTTCAGTCACAGAGTAGTCAGGAAGTAGAATAGTCTGTCAAGTGATGTAGTGGAGGCAGGAACCATACATAGCTTTAAGACGAAGTATGATAAAGCTCACGGAGCATGGAGAGAGAGGACCCAGTAGCGACCAGTGAAGAGGCAGGGCCAGGAGCTGAGTCTCGACCCCTGCAACCACAACTAGGTGAGCACTTATGTACCGTGGAGGAGTCCAGGTAGATACGGCTTAAGGCGTCAGTGGCCTTTATAAACCCAACAAACAAAGAAAGACTGTTTCAGGTCATTTCCTGGCGACTCTTTCACTCTGCCAGAGTAAGTTAATAATCCTGGATTATCTAAGACATAACTCATCAACTAACAAGACAGTGTTAGCTAACAAGGAGGAGGATAAATGAGGGGAGGATGAGTAGTTGTGAAGGAACTGAAAGATCAACTTCTCTCGTCAGCTTAACTAATAAGATAATTTAAACTTATCTTAAGCTTATATTAGTTTATCTTAAGCTTATATTTGCATATCTTAAGCTTATGTTAACGTATCTTAAGCTTATATTAACATATGTTAAGCTTATATTAGCATATCTTAAGCTTATATTAACATATAAGCTCTGGTGCTTATATGCTGGCTCTGGTGGTCTGGTGGCTAAAGCTCTCGCTTCACACGGCGAGGGCCTGGGTTCGATTCCCAGCCAGGGCAGAATCATTGGGCGTGTTTCTTTACACCTGTTGTCTATGTTCACCTATCAGTAAAATGGGTACCTGGGTGTTAGTCGACTGGTGTGAGTCGCATCCTAGGACACTGACCTAATCTGCCCGAAATGCTCAGCATAACAAGGGACTTTCTATATAGTAGTATGTCACTGATGTCAGCTAGGCCTGCATAACATGTACTTGTAGTAAATAAAGATATTATTATTATTATATTATCTTAAGCTTATTTTAGCATATTTTAAGCTTATTTTAGCATATCTTAAGCTTATTTTAGCATATCTTAAGCTTATTTTAGCATATCTTAAGCTTATATTAGCATATCTTAAGCTTATATTAGCATATCTTAAGCTTATTTTAGCATATCTTAAGCTTATATTAGCATATCTTAAGCTTATATTAACTTAAGCTTATTTTAGCATATCTTAAGCTTATATTAGTATATCTTAAGCTTATATTAGCATATCTTAAGCTTATTTTAGCATATCTTAAGCTTATATTAACTTAAGCTCATATTAGCATATCTTAAGCTTATAAGAAGAACATAAGAAAGAAGGAACACTGCAGCAGGCCTACTGGCCCATGCGAGGCAGGTCCAAGTCTCCCACCGGCCCAAGCCAATGCCCCAACCCAGCCAGGTCAGGTTACATTCACTTAAGGAAGGAGCACGGCATCTGCCCTAGTAGCACAAGCTAGTCAGGACAAACTCACACCAACCCACACCCACTCATATATTTATCTAGCCTATTTTTAAAACTACACAACGTTTTAGCCTCTATAACTGCACTCGGGAGTTTGTTCCACTCATCGACAACTCTATTACCAAACCAGTGCTTTCCTATATCCTTCCTGAATCTGAATTTATCCAACTTAAAGCCATTGCTGCGAGTCCTGTCAATACTAGATATTTTTAGCATGCTATTCACATCCCCTTTATTTATTCCTGTTTTCCATTTATACACATCAATCATATCCCCCCTTATTCTATGCCTTTCTAGAGAGTGCAGATTCAGGGCCCTCAGTCTATCCTCATAGGGAAGATCCTCCTTTGTACGTTTTTCAGAGCATTTATATCCATTCTGTAATACGGTGACCAAAACTGTGCAGAAAGGGCCTAAAATCTGAAACTCCCTGCCTGAAAACTCTAGAACTGCAGAGACAACCTCCATTTTCAAAAGCATCGTTAAAAAACATCTTATCTCACTTACGCACCCAACCGGTAGCTAACCACATAAAAACTACTTTATCTTTCACATATCCACAGCAAAATACACTTATTGATATCTGTGATTCCCCTTAATTTGCACAGTACAGTCATACCTCGGGTAACGATGCTGTCAGGTAACGATAGTTTCGGGTAACAATATTTATAACGTAAAAAAAATTATTGCGGGTAACGATGTTTGCTTCGGGTAACGACATTCGTACCGGACGTGTCCGCGTGGCGCCCAGCTGGGCGCGCACTCCAGGGAGCGTCAGTGTGCTATTGTTTATAATCGAGAGCGACCACCCACATACACCCACGCATTCATACCAGTATATTGTCATTATTCCACTGTTTTTAGTGCTTGCAACTGCTAAATAAGCTACCATGGGTCCAAGGAAAGCTCCTAGTGGTAAGCCTGTGGCAAAGAGGAACAGAAATACATGTACGATAGAACTGAAGAAGGAGATAATAGAAAAATATGAAAGTGGAGTGCGTATCAGTGAGCTGGCCAGGCTGTATGGTAAAGCCTTTTCTACCATCGCTACCATTGTGGCCAAGAAAAATACACGTAAAATCAAGGAAGGTGTTGTTGCAAAAGGTTCATCTGTGTTCACAAAACAGAGACCACAAGTGCTGGAAGATGTGGAAAGGTTGTTGTTGGTGTGGATCAACGAGAAACATATGGAAAAACCATTTCCATATTCTGCATTGTGTAAACCTTATAGGTAAGGCTTGGGAGGGAGTGACTACCAGGACTTTGAACTCTGCCTGGAGAAAATTGTGGCCAGACTGTGTCCTAGAGAGGGATTTTGAAGGTTTTGGGGCTGAGCCTCAGAACCCTAAGCCTGAGCCTGTTGTGGAAGAAATTGTGGAATTGGGCAAGTCTGTGGGGTTAGAGGTGAGTGGTGAGGATGTGGAACAGTTGGTGGAGGAGCACAAGGAAGAGCTAACCACTGAAGATCTGCAAGAGCTTCAACAGCAACTGGAACAAGAGACCAGAGGTCAGGACAATGGTTCAGAGGAGGAGGAGGTGGAACAGAGATGGAAGAGGGTGCCTTCTAAAGTGATTAAGGAGATTTGTGGAATGTGGAGCAGGGTGCAAGGCTTTATGGATGAATATCACCCTAACCATGCTGTTGCAGGCCGTGCTGGCAACCTGTACAATGACACAGTGGTGTGTCATTTCAGGGATGTGTTAAAGAATCGCCAGACACTGAGCTCCCTGGACAAATTTATTGTTAGAAAGAGGTCCAGTGACTCTCAAGCTGGTCCTAGTGGCATTCAAAGAAAAAGGGAAGTAACCCCAGAAAAGAACTTGGTACCTGCAGTGTTAATGGAAGGGGATTCCCCTTCCAAACACTAGCATACTACTCCACCTTCTCCCCTCCTCCCGTCCTCCACACATAAGAACATAAGAACATAAGAAAGAAGGAACACTGCAGCAGGCCTACTGGCCCATGCGAGGCAGGTCCAAGTCTCCCACCGGCTTAAGCCAATGCCCCGACCCAGCCAGGTCAGGTTACATCCACTTAAGGAAGGAGCACGGTATCTGACCTAGTAGCACAAACTAGTCAGGTCCAACTCACACCCACCCGCACCCACTCATATATTTATCTAGCCTATTTTTAAAACTACACAACGTTTTAGCCTCTATAACTGTACTCGGGAGTTTGTTCCACTCATCGACAACTCTATTACCAAACCAATGCTTTCCTATATCCTTCCTGAATCTGAATTTATCCAACTTAAAGCCATTGCTGCGAGTCCTGTCAATACTAGATATTTTTAGCACGCTATTTACATCACCTTTATTTATTCCTGTTTTCCATTTATACACCTCAATCATATCCCCCCTAATTCTACGTCTTTCTAGAGAGTGCAGATTCAGGGCCCTAAGTCTATCCTCATAGGGAAGATTTCTGATACATGGAATCAACTTAGTCATCCTCCTTTGTACGTTTTCCAGAGCATTTATATCCATTCTGTAATACGGTGACCAAAACTGTGCAGCATAATCTAGATGAGGCCTAACCAAGGATATATAGAGTTGAAGAACAACCTGAGGACTCCTATTATTTATGCTTCTTGATATGAAGCCAAGGATTCTGTTCGCTTTATTGCGAACACTTATGCACTGCTGTCTTGGTTTTAGATTACTGCTAACCAGAACTCCTAAATCCTTTTCGCAATCAGTAGTATTAAGATCTACATTATTTAGTTTATATGTGGCATGGTTATTGTCCTGTCCAATATTTAGAACTTTGCATTTATCTATATTAAACTGCATCTGCCACTTCTCCGACCAATGCATCAGTCTATTCAAATCTTCCTGGAGTGCTCTAATGTCCTCATTTGAATGAATTGGACGGCCTATTTTGGTGTCATCGGCAAACTTGCTTATGTCGCTATTTATTCCCTCATCTATGTCGTTTATGTAGATTGTGAACAACAAGGGGCCCAATACTGACCCCTGTGGAACACCGCTTGTGACACTTCCCCACTCTGATTTCTCCCCATTTATGCAAACTCTCTGCTGCCTATTTGTCAACCATGCTTCTATCCAGGAAAAATTTCTCCTCCTATTCCGTGTGCCTTAATTTTCCTCAATAGTCTCTGATGTGGGACTCTATCAAAAGCCTTACTGAAGTCCATATACACAACATCATATTCATTACCATGATCTACCTCCTCAAATACCTTAGTGAAAAAAGTTATTAAATTTGTAAGGCAGGAACGCCCTTTTGTAAAACCGTGCTGAGATTCATTGATTAATTTATGCTTTTCAAGATGGCTACGAATTGCCTCGGCTATTATTGATTCCATAAATTTTCCCACTATGGAGGTTAGGCTTATTGGTCTATAGTTCGAAGCTAAGGACCTGTCTCCTGCTTTGAAAATAGGTATTACATTTGCAATTTTCCACTTATCTGGCACCATGCCAGTTTGCAGTGATATGTTGAAAAGATTAGCCATAGGTTTGCTAAGCTCCTCTTTACATTCCTTTAGAACCCTTGCATACAGTTCATCAGGGCCTGGGGATTTGTTAGGTTTTAATTTATCTATTTGTCTAAGGACCATGTCACTTGTGACCCTAATCGTGTATAGTTTACTATCGTCCTGTTCTACATAATTTATTATTTCTGGAATATCGCTAGTATCTTCCTGTGTAAAAACTGAGAGGAAGTAAGTGTTAAAAATTCTACACATTTCCTTATCACTGACGGTGAGCTGACCTGAGTAACTTTTGAGTGGGCCTATCTTGTCCCTAATCTTACTTCTGTATACCTGAAAAATCCTTTTGGGTTAGTCTTCGATTCTCTTGCAACTTTAACCTCATAGTCTCTTTTGCTTTTCTTATTCCCTTTTTATTTCTCTCTTTAACTGAATATATTGATTACTTAATTGCCCCTCTCCTCTTTTGATTCGCCTATATATGCCTCTCTTTTGACCAATGAGATGTTTTAATCTATTGTTCATCCACTTAGGATCATTTTTGTTTGATCTGATTTCCCTATTAGGAACATAAGTTGTCTGAGCAGCTAGAACTATTCTCTGAAAAACGTCATATTGGCAATCACCACCTACCTGACCCACTGTCAGGTCATTCCAGTTCAGCCTACCCAGGTAATTTTTCAGTCCTACAAAATCAGCCAGGCGGAAGTCAGGGACAGAGACTTGATTGCAATTATTAGGGTAATTCCATGATATATTAAAACTGAGTGATTTGTGATCACTTTCCCCAAGCTCATCATT
Organism: Cherax destructor; assembly: GCA_009830355.1. Classification (NCBI taxonomy): domain Eukaryota; kingdom Metazoa; phylum Arthropoda; class Malacostraca; order Decapoda; family Parastacidae; genus Cherax; species Cherax destructor. The sequence goes on along the minus strand of WNWK01006878.1, from coordinate 75,554 downwards.
AACCTCAAGATTATTAATTAGCGATTCCCTGCTGGCAAGAACCAAGTCTAGCAGGTTATTTCCTCTAGTTGGTTCTGTCACAAACTGTTTCAAAAAACAATCCTGAATCGTATCAAGAAAGTCACTTGACTCTAAATTTCCTGTCAAATTGCTCCAGTCAATTTGTCTAAAGTTGAAATCTCCCATTAGCACAACATTTTCATATGTAGATGCCTTACGAATTTCATCCCACAGAAGTTTACTGCACTCCCTATCAAGATTTGGGGGCCTGTAAATCACACCCAAGATAAGTTTTACACGGCCCTCAAGAAGCTGTAACCAAACAGATTCAGTGGCCGACGCTTCTAATTTTATATCTTGTCTAACACAACAATTTAAATTGTCTCTGACATACATCGCTACTCCACCACCCTTCCTGTTGACCCTATCAGTGTGGAATAATTTATAGCCTTGTATGTGACATTCAGAAGGCAACAAAATCCAGAATTAAGAAAGTTAAAAGCTCAGTACCACTAGGCACTGTCCTGGTACCTTTACTGTTTCTTATCCTCATAGCAGACATATATAAATGCACTTGCCACAGTTTCATTTCATTTACAGATGATACCAAAATAAGCATCAAAATCACTTCGGTATAAGTCACAGACAAATTTCAAGTAGAATCATTCATTTGTAGTGGAAAATTACTTTCAATTGGGACAAGGTCTGACTGCTTAGATATAGAAAAATGAACTCAAAAGGGTTACTTTATACAGGAGGGTGCCATTATATGGCTCTTAGGTTTCTGACCCCATGCAATAAGCCATAATTGCTAGCTTCAGGCTCTTCATGACTGAGGGACTGATTACCTCATCTTTTGTATATAGTTCTACTGTCTTCCCATTATGTCCTTGAATTTGTATTGATAAAACCACTGGATGGTGAAACGTCTACAGTAAAGATACCCAGATGTTGCACGTGTCTAATTTTTATCTTGTTGGTATTGTATACCATTCATGTACAACATTATTGAATGTGTTGAAAATGCCTGATGATATGATTACACTATCATATATTAAGTGTCATTACAGCTGGGCATAAAAAACTGATAAAAAAGTAAAATAAATACAGAGTGCACACAATAGTACTTCCCTTATGCAACTGTTGTATGAAAATGGCAGAAAAGTGGTAAAAGCACCGAATATAATGAACCATGGCTCAATTGGAAGCCAGCGAAAACGTGGAACACTGAAAAGAGGTGCTGCCTATGGGGGGCCCCACCTGTATAAAACACAAGAGGAGCATCAAATAGAATGAAGAGAACATGTGAAGGATCTGAGTGTAATAATGTCAGCTAACCTTTCTTTCAACGAATATAATAAGGCAAATATTACGATGGCCAGGAAAAAGACGGAGTAGATAATGAGAATTTTTAGAAGGGAAATAATGCTTTTAGTAATGTTCGGTGTTGACGGCTCCATTCAGGGCAGGAGAGATATCAGAGCTGGAACACATTCAGAGATCATTTCCCATAGAGCCAAGTAAAGCATTTATGTCTCACAGTGCTAAAAATGTACTCATTGGAGTGGAGGAGAGAGAGAGAGAGAGGGCCTTTTCCCAAATCTTCACACTGTCATAACAACATACTGGAGTGAAAGATATGGGAAAATGTATAGAGTAATACCAGTGAAAGGCAGGGGCACTGTGGGCACAATAAGAGAGCATTGTATCAATACGTATATGCAGTCCCAGACATTTTAACATCTTGTCAGAAGATATCAGAAACGCTGCTGGAACAAGTATAGAACTTTTTAAGAGGAAACTGGATAATTTTCCTTGCCAAGTGCCAGAACAACCAGGCTGTGATGGATATGTGGGCTAGTGGGCTGCCCGCAGCAACAGCCTGATCGACCAGGCAAACACCAGATAAGTCTGGTCCAGGGCCAAGCTTAGAGAGTAGGAAAACTCTCGAAACCCATCAAAGGTAAAAATGTATTTCATTTGCAAAAATCTAAGAAATTCATTTACCCACTGAAGATAAAACCTGGGTAAAAATGACTCAATAAAAGCTTACTGTCTTTCTCTTTTGGCCCCAAAACATTTTAAAATGCATTTCAGTTGCTATTATTCTTATTATTATTCTTATTAGTGTCATTTGTTTTTTTGCATCATTATATTTTGTAATAATTTCAACAATCTAATCTCATGTTATGCTGTATGACCCTTGTGGGTTTAACACTGAGTTTTGATTGTAATAATAATAATAATAATAATATTAAAATATTATTCATTGTAAAAGTGTTTCTCTATTTCCATAAATATCTTTCCACTTACAACTCTTAATACATACAGATATCATGTGCAGCTCCTGCTACAGGAAAGGAAGTTTAAAGCCAAAAACAGTGGCATAATATATTGATGTACTGGAGAGAGTAAATAAGTCCATAAAGAACCATACTGGAGCACATTAACTATGTGAGGTACAAGAAGACAAGGTCAATTTTTACCATGCTTGTATTAATTTTCTGTATTCAACAGGTAACAAACGTGTCGCATCAAACGAGTCAAAATGACGCCCACGCCAACCCCAATCCCACTGGAGAGTGGCAGCGGTGCAGGCACTATGGACTCTGTTGGGTCCATGGGAGGCCAGATGGGCACAATATCGCTTGGTGCCCTCATCCAGTACATCAACCAGAGGACATACTCAGACTTGCTCAACTTAGCAGAAATGTGAGTTTTATCCTTTGTACACTGGAAGTGAGAGTACAGTACAGTATACAGTATGTAATGTTTTTTGTGGTAAAAATGTGAGTGTGACATCATTCTTTATTGGAAATATGTACAATGTTGCTGCACAGAAAAATATTTCTTTATGCAGTTTTACTTTGTGTGAAGTTACTTATGTGTTGTGTCCCTGTTTCTAACAGTAGTTTACTACATACTGTATAAATTTGCTCACATGTGATCAGTCAGGTCAAGCCACAAATGATTTTTAATTCTATCTTATTAAATCACTCTGAACTGGTTATGTTGACATAAGAAGGCACAGCAGCAGGTCTGTTGGCCTGTGCTCACCTTATGTACTCATGTATATGTGGTTGCAAGGGTCCAGTCTCAGCTTCTGACCCCACCTCTCAACTTTCTGCTTGCCAGACTCTCTCCTAGCCTTCTGGGCCCTGTTGTACCTATTCTTAAAGCTGTGTATGGGGTCTACTTCTACCATTTCTTAGTCAATGTCCTTCCACTTTCTGACAACCCTGAGACTGAAGAAAGGCTTCCTGACATCCCCGTGACTTATATTTACCATTAACTTTCAGCCAGCTGTGCCTCTGAGTACCTGTTCCCTGCCCTTCAAAGATCCTGTCTCTGTCTGCCCTGTCAGTTCCTCTGAGTATTTTGAATGTTGTTATCATGTCTCCTCTTTTCCTTCTGTCCTCCAGGGTTGCAAAAATTTACTTCCTTTAACCTCTCTTTTTAGATCATACTCCTTAGCTCTGGAACTAGTCTCATTGCGTACTTCTGCACTTTTTTCAATTTCTTAACAAGCTTCCTCTGCTGTGGGTTCCATACTGGTGTGGATTCCACACTGGTGCGGGTTCCACACTGGTGTGGGTTCCACACTGGTGTGGGTTCCATACTGGTGTGGGTTCCATACTGGTGCAGGTTCCATACTGGTGCAGGTTCCATACTGGTGTGGGTTCCATACTGGTGCAGGTTCCATACTGGTGTGGGTTCCATGCTGGTGCATGTTCCACACTGGTGTTGGTTCCACACTGGTGCAGGTTCCATACTGTTGTGGGTTCCATACTGGTGTGGGTTCCACACTGGTGCAGGTTCCATACTGGTGTGGGTTCCATACTAGTGTGGGTTCCACACTGGTGCTGGTTCCACACTGGTGCAAGTTCCACACTGGTGCAGGTTTCATACTGGTGCAGGTTCCATTCTGGTGGGGTTCATCTGGTCAGGTTCCACTGTCGCTCGGTGCATCTGGTGGGGTTCCTCCCAGTGTGGGTTCCATCTGGTGGTCCAGGTGTTCCACACTGGTGCGGGTTCCACACTGGTGTGGGTTCCACACTGGTGCGTGTTCCACATTGGTGTGGGTTCCATACTGGTGCAGGTTCCATACTGGTGTGGGTTCCACGCTGGTGCAGGTTCCACACTGGTGCAGGTTCCATACTGGTGTGGGTTCCATACTGGTGCAGGTTCCATTCTGGTGCAGGTTCCATACTGGTGCAGGTTCCATACCAGTGCAGGTTCCATACTGGTGCTGGTTTCATAATGGTGCAGGTTCCATACTGGTGCAGGTTCCATACTAGTGCAGGTTCCATACCGGTGCAGGTTCCATACTGGTGCTGGTTTCATAATGGTGCAGGTTCCATACTGGTGCAGGTTCCATACTTGGAAAATCCTAGAGGGATTAATACCAGACTTGCACACGAAAATCACTCCCTATGAAAGCAAAAGACTCGGCAGGCCAAGCAACATCCCCCCAATGAAAAGTAGTGGCGCCACTAACACGATAAGACACAACACAATAAGTGTCAGGGGCCAAGATTGTTCAACTGCCTCCCAGCATACATAAGGGGGATTACCAGTAGACCCCTGGCTGTCTTCAAGAAGGTGCTGGACAGGCACCTAAAGTCAGTACCTGACCAGCCAACAGTAACAGCCTGGTTGATCAGGCTCTGATCCACCACGAGGCCTGGTGACAGACTGGGCTGCGGGGGCGTTGATCCCCAAAACCCTCTCCAGGTATATTCCAGGTATACACCTGACATCAATAACATACACAATACACATACACATACATCAATAACATAGATTACGTGTTGGCCACACAAAGGGCCAAAGCCTTCAAACCATGCAGCACTTAACATACATTGCTGTTTACCTGGAGTTTACCTGGAGAGAATTCCAGGGGTCAACGCCCCCGCGGCCCGGTCTGTGACCAGGCCTCATGTTGGACCAGAGCCTGATCAACCAGGCTGTTACTGCTGGCCGCACGCAGTCCAACGTACGAACCACAGCCTGGCTGGTCAGGTACCGACTTTAGGTGCCTGTCCAGTGCCTGCTTGAAGACAGCCAGGGGTTTGTTGGTAATCCCCCTTATGTATGCTGGGAGGCAGTTGAACAATCTTGGGCCCCTGACACTTATTGTGTTGTCCCTCAACGTGCTAGTGGCACCCCTGCTTTTTATTGGAGGGATGTTACATCGCCTGCCGAGTCTTTTGCTTTCGTAGGGAGTGATTTTCGTGTGCAAGTTTGGTACTAATCCCTCGAGAATTTTCCACATGTATATAACAATGTATCTCTCCCGCCTGCGTTCTAGGGAGTACAGGTTTAGAAACTTCAAGCGTTCCCAGTAATTGAGGTGGTTTATCGCAGTTATGCGTGCCGTGAAGGTTCTCTGCACATTTTCAAGGTCATCAATTTCACCTGCCTTGATAGGTGCAGTTAGTGTGCAGCAATATTCCAGCCTAGATAGAACAAGCGATTTGTAAAGTGTCAACATGGGCTTTGCATCCCTGGTTTTGAAGGTTCTCATTATCCATCCTGTCATTTTTCTAGCAGATGCGATTGCTACGGTGTTATGGTCCTTGAAGGTGAGATTTACATAAAGCTTTTGATACAGTTGACCATGATCTGTTACACCTAAAATTATCACACTATGGTATAAGAGGACACTCCCTCAACTACCTAAAATCATACCTTACCAACAGAAACCAATATGTGTACACAAATGGAGCTAGCTCCACCGCGCAAACTATTACCGTAGGTGTCCCACAGGGAAGTGTTCTTGGCCCACTACTCTTTCTCATTTACATTAACGACCTACCAAATGCATCTCAACTACTCAAACCCATACTTTTTGCAGATGACACTACATACATTATCTCGCACCCAAGCCCAGACACACTAGCCAACACTGCAAATACTGAATTGCAGAAAATATCTACCTGGATGATGACCAACAAACTTACTCTTAATATTGATAAAACCTATTTTATCCAGTTTGGGAACAGAGCTACAAACGCACCACTTAACATAATGATAAACGGGTCCCCTATCACAAAACTCACAGAGGGAAAATTCTTAGGAATCCATCTTGACAGTGGCCTCAAATTTCAGACACATATACAACAAATTTCCAAGAAAGTCTCAAAGACCGTGGGAACACTATCCAAGATACGGTACTATGTTCCACAACCAGCTCTCCTTACCCTATATCACTCACTCATTTACCCCTACCTCACCTATGGAATCTGCACATGGGGCTCTACATCAATAACTCATCTCAGACCACTAATAACACAACAAAAGGCAGCAGTTAGAATGATAACAAATTCACACTCCAGACAACATACTCCACCAATATTCAAAAACCTAAACTTACTCACCATACAAGACATCCATACTTTTTACTGTGCCTATTACATACATAGAACACTCTATGCAAATATTAACCCACCACTCAAACTTCTCCTTACCAATTTTAACAGGACACATGACCATAACACTAGACACAGATCACTCCTTGATGTTCCCCGTGTCCATCTAACACTATGTAAAAACTCAATGCATATAAAAGGCATGAAAATTTGGAATTCATTACCTGTCATTGCCAAAGAAACCCTGCCTGTACCCCAATTCAAAACGATGCTAAAAAACCACCTTCTCACCCAAAGCTAAATGCTCAATATCAAACATTCCCAACAAAGTAGAATAATCACTTAATGTAAAAACCTGACTAATCAATTAATGTAAAACCTGTTATGAATAATACATACTAAGCTAACTATTTCCACAACATTTACATTATAATGACCACGTAAGCTGTAACTGCAATGCAATTAATTGTTTTAAATTGTTATCTCACTCAATTAGTTGCATTGCTACAATTAATTGATATGTTCAACTTATATTCAAACTTTATAACTTAGATACGCAATTATACTTATTTTATAAATTATCAACCATAACTTTTTACCATGTTGTCTAGAATTAAGTAGTCCTAAGAATGCCCGCAATGCGCAGCATATTAGGGGCTTTTGGCATGTACATCTCATTAATAACTTACAGTGGTACCCCGGTTTACGATATTTTTCATTCAGAATTGTTAAGTGCCATGTACAAAGATTTTCTCTTAAGAAAAGGTTGAAAATAGACTATCCTTTAGACCCAAAATTACACTTACAAAAGCATTTAAAATAAACTTACATAAAGGTGAGTTTGGGACATCGTAAACCGGGGTACCACTGTATGTAAAAACTATGTCATGACCGAGTTCATTGTACCATGTCATATGTAAGTATAATATTGTAAGTGCTTTGGAAAGTATTTTGGTCTGAAATAGACTAACCTAGTGATCATTTTATTATTAGTAAATTTTTCTAAATATTGAGTACTTAGGTGATTATTTTATAACTGGTCATTATAAATATGTCTACTATTATCATTGTACCATGTCTCAATAATTATTATTATTATTATTATTATTATTATTATTATTATTATTATTATTATTATTATTATTATTATTATTATTATTATTATTATTATTATTATTATTATGATCACTCCCAGGTCTTTGACATTAGTTTTTCGCTCTGTTGTGTGGTTGGAATTAATTTTGTACTCCGATGAGATTTTAATTTCCTCACGTTTTCCATATCTGAGTAATTGAAATTTCTCATCATTGAACTTCATATTGTTTTCTGCAGCCCATTTAAAGATTTGGTTTATGTCTGCTTGGAGTCTTGCAGTGTCTTCAACGGTGGACACTGTCATACAGATTCGGGTGTCATCTGCAAAGGAAGACACGGCACTGTGGCTTATATCCCTGTCTATGTCCGATACAGCCTCTCCTCACGTAATGATGGAGTTCCATTCCTAAGACCACGTCGGTAAACGAATTCGTGGCTAAGTGAGGAGCATACTATGGTAGTGGGTTTGTGTCAACCATCTTTGATATTGTTTTAATGTCACCTTTTCACCATTTATAACATTTCTGGTATATTTTTAAATGTTTATACAGTGGTGGGCACAGCTAACTGAAAAGTTAACTTCGCTAACTGCTAACTAAAAAATTAGCTCCGCTAATGCTAAACCGCTAAATGCCCGAAAAAATTAGCAGAAGCTAACGCTGAATGCTAACCCCTAACTTTTTCACATGAACTCAAATTCGGTTTAGTTTTTTGGTCTTTTACTTTTACTTTTAACACTTTTAGGACAGACCTGGAGAGCTTCCTGATAAGATATAGAATGCCAAGGCCATATGATGATCAAGTGCCGCTAGTGCGAAAATATAGATTGTTTAATTTTGTGATGTAATGCAAGCGACTAACAAGGACACACTTGTCGCTTTGCTGAAGCCCCCATAGCACCCGAACGGATTGAGTTAGCTTATTTGAATGTTGTCTTCATTAGTTCCAGTTACTCATTGCATTTGTTCATTTTATTCTGTTTCTGTTTGTGTTTGCATTTAACTTAATTTAGATTTTGAACCCAATGAACTACAAACGAGTATAGTTGAAAATCATGCTTAAAATTGAAACCTTGAGGCCAACTTATCGTTGCACCAACGATACAGCCGTACAGGTGGACACAAAAAGTGAAATTTGGTTAATTTTTTAGGCTAATGGAAAGGACAGTGTTGCAAACAGTACTCATCTTTAATACTCCAGTTTAAGTACCAGTGTTGTAAAGTAACGAAGTAAAACTACTTGAGTACTGTACTTAAGTAACTTTTTTCGGTATATTTACTTTTTAAAAAGTTCTGATAACGATACGTTACTTGTTACATCATCAGTAATTTTTGAAAAGTAAACACATAGAAAAGTTACTCAAGTACCGTACTCAGGTAGTTTTACTTGGTTAAACTACAACACTGTACTTCTAAACTGTCATAACTTGCAATACCCACCAAAATTAAGAAAAAAAAAAAAAGCTATAGTAATAGTTTAATAAGCACTTATTACTCATAAATACCTTATAAGATACTCCTTCAGCTGTTTATGGCTGACCAAAATCCTACTGCCCAGGGTGCGGCGGGACATCAACGTCTTGCTGGGGTTCAGCGTCTTGATCGGGCTGACAAAGGTTGGGGATTCCACTACATGCAGCGGTAGCATGTTGCAGGCGAATAGGTCCACAATCTTTGTGTCCACAGACTGATGGACGCTAGTGCCGTCAGCATCAAGCGCTTCACCAATGGTGGTCTGGCGTGCTTTCTTTGCAGGCGGCTGTGATGACTGGCTGCTACTCCTGCTAGTGGCGTTGCCACAAGATCCGGTCTTGATTCTCTCCTCAAACTTGATGGCATGCACTGGGTGTTTCCTCTTAACATGTGACTTCATGTTGTAGAGGCTCGCCACCTGTCCCTTGATGATGGTCTCCTTGGGATGGCACATGACACACAGGAAGTACAGAATATTGGCGTTCTTCATATCCCTTGACTTGAGGACAAAATAGTCATCCAGGTGGGGCCACGGGTTCTGCGACTCCCTCCAGCGGAACAGAACCGTCTCCTCTGTTCATAACAATAAGTGGCAATGCACCCTGGTGATCGCTGACACTGTAAGACTATAACAATGCTGCTCACATGCTGCTGCTGCTGCGTTGACAAGTCACGTTTACACGTAGTTAGCTAATAGCGTCCCTGACTGACTATTGGAGAAACGCCCACAACAGACAGGAACAAACACATGGCCGTTGAAAAGGCATTGCTTTCCGACTACCAACAATGTATGAATTTTTTTTTAGCAGACTCAAAGTTAGCGGAACTTTATTTAGCGGAAGCAAATTGGTCCGCTAATGGTTTCCAAAGTTAGCAGAAACGCTAATCTACTAAACAAAAAGTTAGTTCTGCTAATTAGCGGTTAGCGGATTAGTGGAGCTGTGCCCACCACTGTGTTTATACAATAGTGTACTGTTTATTGTAATAAACAGAATAGAAGAAATCAGCTCTAATATACATTATTTAGGTATGCTTACTGGTCAGAGCCCATTGTAAGTCCAAGTCATCAGTAAACGAGTACAGTGGAACCCCGAGTTTCGGCCGTAATCCGTTCCAGGAGCTAGGCCTAAACTCGAAACAGCCGAAAGTCGAAGCAATATTTCCCATAAGAAATAATGTAAATACAATTAATCCATTCCAGACCCACAAAAATATTCACAAAAAATACGTTTTTTAACCCTTTCAGGGTTATGGTCGTACAAGTATGTTTTACGCACTGTGGTTATTGACGTACTAGTACGCCTAAATTCTAGCGCCCTCAAATCAAGCAGAAACAGGCTGTTAGGCCTAGATGTGATAGAATGGGTCTGTGCGGTCAGTGTGCGCAGTATAAAAAAATTCCTGCACCACACAGTGCATAATGAGGAAAAAAAAACTCTGACCGTGTTTTTGGTTTAAAATAGCGACTTTGCAGTCTATTTTCATATGGTATTTATGCTTGTATTCTCGTTTTCTTAGTCTCATTTTATAGAATAGATGATATATTACAGAAATAGAGATAATTTTGACTGGTTTCACGATGACAAGTACCTTGAAATTGAGCGCAAAGTAGCGAAAATGTTCAATTTTGGCCGATGTTCAAGAGTAAACAAATCACACCATGCATCCAATACACATCAACTGGAGAGTCTAATATTCTTGCACAAGTGTGCTGATATTATTTATACCATTTTTACAATGATGCAGTTGTATACATAACAGTAAATCTTCTATTTTTTGTGAGAATAAAAATTCAAAATGGAAAGCAAAAGTAATGTAAGAGGGGCCTGAAAACGTGACTAATGAACAGAGATGTTATTTTAGTGCCAGGAATGTCTGCCTTGTTTATTATGGAACCTATTTTGAAATTAGCATCGTTTGAAATTTGTGTGAAATTGGCCAAATTGCCATATTCTGACCACTATTTTGGGTAGTTGAAATTGGTAAATAGGCGGTTTCTTGTACTCAATCGATAGAAGAAATGGAGTTCTAGCGAAATAGCTATAATTTTAGTAGACTGAAACATTGGAATTTGCCGAAAATAGGGCTCAAAGTGGGCGAAATCGCCGATGCGTAAATATCATGGATACCGCTAACTTCGCGAAAGCATAATTCCGTTAGTTTTCGATCAAATTTCATAATTTTTGTGGCGTTATAATCAGAAAAAGATTCTCTATCATTTCATAAGAATTTTTTTTTTTATTTTTAATTTGTGGACACTGAGAACGAGTTTCAGAGAGACCCCTTGGACCCCCAAAGGGTTAAAGAATAACTATAGTTTAACATACAGACAACAAATATAAATACTACTTAAATGAGTACAGTGGTACCCCGACTTACGATGGTCCCCAAACACACCCTTTTATGTAAGTTGATTTTTTTAAATGCTTTTGTAAGTGTAATTTTGGGGGTCTAAAAGGACTAGTCTATTTTACATCATTTTTTATGGAGATAAATTCGTTTGGTAATGGCACTTGAACAGCATTCTGGAATGAAAAAATATCGTAAGTCGGGGTACCACTGTAGTACAATACATAAATAAACATTTAAATAAACATTTAAAATCACATTTATGTACTTTTATTGAAGAGTCTTGCTGACATCTGGAAGATAGGGAGGAGAGAGGGAGGACTTATTGTTTGGAAGGGGAATCCCATTCCATAAAGACTTAGGTAACAAGTCCTTATCTCGGGTTACTTCCCTTCTTTGTCTTTTAATGCCACTAGGACCAGCTTGAGAGTCACTGGACCCCTGTCTCACAAAATAACTGTCCACAGTCCTCTGTCTCTGGCACCTCTAAGATTTCCCTAAAATGGGACATTGTTTTGTCACTGAATTTGTTGCAGAGATGGCTTGTTTCAGCTTGCTCAGGGTGATATTTTTCAGCAAATGCCTGCACCCTACTCCACATTCCACAAATCTCCTTAATCTCTGAAGAAGGCACCTCATCCACTCCCTCTCCTCCTCCTCTGAAGCAAGTTCCTCAGTTCCATGGTATTTTTGTACTATCTCCTTCTTTACTTCTATGGTATTTCTCACTTTCTTTACCAAAGGGCTGCCACTAGGAAGTTTCTTTGGGCCCATGGTGGCTTATTTCACAGTCACAATCAATAAACAAGCACTAAACACAGTGAATTTATTGTGAAATGTTTGAATGAGCAAGCAGGGTAATGTTTACTCAAGGATTAACAAAGCTAGACTGGCTCACGACGCCTGCGCGGGGAGGCGCGCAGGTGCGGGCAGGCGGACAGGTCTGGTACGCCAGCCGAAATACGGGGCAACGGCTGAAGCTCGGGACAAAATTTAGCTGAAAAAAGCGGTCGAAACTCGAAGCGGCTGATACTCTGGGTTCCACTGTACGTCGCTAAGGGAGGAGAGGCTGTATTGCAGTCTGATAGGGCTTTGTATCATATTATCTGAGGAGCACTAAGCAGGGCCCCTTTCTTTGTTTTTCTTCAATCTACCATACTTTGTGCTAGCATTCTTCCCTTATCTGATGTCCTTCATCACCACCACCATACTCTGCTGATGTCCTTCATCACCACCACCATACTCTGCTGATGTCCTTCATCACCACCACCATACTCTGCTGATGTCCTTCATCATCACCACCATACTCTGCTGATGTCCTTCATCACTGCCACCATACTCTGCTGATGTCCTTCATCACCACCACCATACTCTGCTGATGTCCTTCATCACCACCACCATACTCTGCTGATGTCCTTCATCACCACCACCATACTCTGCTGATGTCCTTCATCACCACCACCATACTCTGCTGATGTCCTTCATCACCACCACCATACTCTGCTGATGTCCTTTATCACCACCACCATACTCTGCTGATGTCCTTCATCACTGCCACCATACTCTGCTGATGTCCTTCATCACCACCACCATACTCTGCTGATGTCCTTCATCACCACCACCATACTCTGCTGATGTCCTTCATCACCACCACCATACTCTGCTGATGTCCTTCATCACCACCACCATACTCTGCTGATGTCCTTCATCACTGCCACCATACTCTGCTGATGTCCTTCATCACCACCACCACACTCTGCTGATGTCCTTCATCACTGCCACCATACTCTGCCGATGTCCTTCATCACTGCCACCATACTCTGCCACCTCTCCACCACCATCTTTCACCATATACTTCATCTTTCACATACTTTCCTCACCATCTTTCACCACATACTTCACCATCTGTCGCCACATACTTTCCTCACCATCTTTCCCATCTCTGCTGTACTATCCTAAATGACTCCTATGAATTTAACATTTTTCTTGGTAATAATTTTCATTAACGAATATAATTTTTCTGTATGTTGTACCTAAGTAATTTATATAAACATTCATTGGCACTTGTTTATTATAACTTAATATTAAGTCATCTAGTTATAACAACACTGGTTGGTTGTTGTGTCATCTAGTTAGTTATAACAACACTGGTTTGTTGTGTCATGCAGCTATAACAACACTGGTTGTTGTGTCATCTAGTTATAACAACACTGGTAGGTTGTTGTGTCATGTAATTTTAACAAGACTGGTAGGTTGTGTCATGTAGTTATAACAACACTGTTGTGTCATGTAGTTATAACAACACTGTTGTGTCATGTAGTTATAACAACACTGTTGTGTCATGTAGTTATAACAACACTGTTGTGTCATGTAGTTATAACAACACTGTTGTGTCATGTAGTTATAACAACACTGTTGTGTCATGTAGTTATAACAACACTGTTGTGTCATGTAGTTATAACAACACTGTTGTGTCATGTAGTTATAACAACACTGTTGTGTCATGTAGATATAACAACACTTGTGTCATGTAGTTATAACAACACTTGTGTCATGTAGTTATAACAACACTGGTAGGTTGTGTCATGTAGTTATAACAACACTGGTAGGTTGTGTCATGTAGTTATAACAACACTGGTAGGTTGTGTCATGTAGTTATAACAACACTGATTGTTGTGTCATGTAGTTATAACAACACTGGTTGGTTGTTGTCATCTAGTTAGTTATAACAGCACTGGTTGGTTGTGTCATGCAGCTATAACAACACTGGTTGTTGTGTCATGTAGTTATAACAACAATGGGAGGTTGTTGTGTCATGTAGTTATAACAACTCTGGTAGGTTGTATCATGTAGTTATAACAACACTGGTAGGTTGTATCATGTAGTTATAACAACACTGGTAGGTTGTGTCATGTAGTTATAACAACACTGGTAGGTTGTTGTGTCATGTAGTTATAACAACACTGGTTGTGTCATGTAGTTATAACAACAATGGGAGGTTGTTGTGTCATGTAGTTATAACAACACAGGTTGTGTCATCTAGTTATAACAATGGGAGGGTGTTGTGTCATGTAGTTATAACACTTGTAGGTTGTGTCATATAGTTATAACAACACTGGGAGGTTGTTGTGTCATCTAGTTAGTTATAACAGCACTGGTTGGTTGTTGTGTCATGTAGTTATAACAATGCTGGTTGGTTGTGTCATCTAGTTAGTTGTAATAACACTTGGAGGTTGTTGAATCATGTAGTCAATTATCATCTTTTTTGGTTCCAATGTTTTGTTCATCTTGTATAAGTAATAGAAAATTGGTAATAAAATTGTTGAATATTGTCAGCTTGCCGAGGAAGAGTGACATGGAGAAGAAGGTGGACATAGTGCAGTACGCGCAGAGGACACGGCAGCTGTATGTCCGTCTCCTGGCACTGGTCAAGTGGGCAGCAAGTGCCTCTAAAGTTGACAAGTGCTGTGTGAGTGCCACTTTAATGTTTTTACAGTTCAGGTTTTGTGATTATAAAATGCTTGCTTCTCCATGGGAAAGTGGAGAGGAATTCTTCTTCTGTAAGTCATGTGTGTTATAATAGGTGACTAACATGAAGGGAGCAAGGGGCTAGTAACCAAAATTGTAATCACTCATTGTAACCTTTACAAAGAAATAAACCTTTATCTTTATCTTTAAATGTGAAAAGAAAAACATGTTTTTCTTAAGGTCACCCTACCTAGGTGGGAGATGGCCAATATGTTGAAAAAATGCTGTTTCATCTTATTTTCATTGTGTTTTTATTCACTACTTTGAAATTTTGATATTTATTGTGCCATGTTTAGTACTAGTTATGTAATTACCAATCTTTGTCTCTTTTCTGGTTAAAATTCTGTGACAGTTTTGATATGAGGTGGTTGTTGTATCAAGTAGAGTGTTAGGTGTGAGTAGTCAGCATTGTTATATTTACCCTGTTAAGAGTTCATTGGGTGGGCAGGAATTTGTCTTAAGATTTGTGTAGAATTTTAACCCAAAGGGTTAGCCACCCAAGATAACATAAGAAAGTCAGTGCGTCATCAAGGACTGTCTGTCTTATTTCCATTGTGGTCCTTCATTATTGTCTCCCAGAATGCATCCCACACCAGTCAACTAACACCCAGGTACCTACTTACTGCTACGTGAACAGAGACATCAGGTGTAAGGAAACGTGCTCAACATTTTCACCCTTGCCGGTGATTGAACCATGGACAGTGTGTGAGGCAAGTGTGCTGCCAACCAAGCCACAGGACTTGACTACAGTATACATACAAAAGACTTTTAGTGATGTCTAACATACAAACAGGGTGTTAGTTTAGGAATTCTTTTTTCTGTTATCTTTGCTGTTTTGTGTTAGGGTACCACATTAACTATTTAATAATGACAGGGCATAAATCATTACACAATGGAAATCCTGATGCCACAAGATGAAAATTGAACATAGCTACTTGGCAGACACTCTTAAGGTTGAAAGGGGGTAAAGGAGGTTTTGTATTCAAGGAGCTTGAACATCTATCAGGCAAGTGTGAGCGTGTTAGACAGGAGTGTGTAGAGGCAAATGGTATCTGGGACCTGATGAGCTGTTTAGAGTGTGAGCAGGGTAACATTTTGTGAAGGGACTCAGGGAAACCTGTTAGCCAGACTTGAGTCTTGGAGGTGGGGAGTACAATGCCTGCACTCTAAAGGAGGGGTATGGGATATTTGCTGTTTAGAGGGACATCTGAACTGTTGTATCTGTGCACCTCCAGCAAGACAGGGATAGTGCGAATGATAGTGAAAGTGTTTCTTTTTTAGGTCACCCTGCCTTGGTGGGAGACGCCCAATGTGTTAAAATATATGTAACTAGTACAAAAGTCAGAGGCTGCTGACAACCTGAGGGAAATTGAGACAGATGCATAACTTAGGACACCTTTAGTAAAAATGTTTTGATACAGTGACCTTGTGAGCACATGTAATGTTTCAGTGACCTTGTGAGCACATGTAATGTTTCAGTGACCTTGTGAGCACATGTAATGATCCAGTGACCTTGTGAGCACATGTATTGATCCAGTGACCTTGTGAGCACATGTAATGCTCCAGTGACCTTGTGATCACATGTATTGATCCAGTGACCTTGTGAGCACATGTATTGAACCAGTGATCGTGTGAGCACATGTATTTGAAGTGAATGTTGCATTTATGTTCATTTTCTTCAAATAATATTACTGTATAAACAAGTAGAGTACACTTAGATGATTGGCTCAACAAATTTTAAATGTGTTACAAGTTACAGTGGACCCCCGAGTTTCGTAAACCTCGGAAATCGTACAGTTATGTAAGTATAATATTGTAAGTGCTTGTGGAAGTGTATGTTTGGGGGTCTGAAATAGACTAACCTACGGACATTTTTCTAAAGGAGTAAATTCCGTTCGGTAATGGCGCTTGAGCAGACTTCAAGAGTGAAGTTTTTACAAAACTCGGGGGTCCACTGTATTACCATTTTATTTAGAATTACCATCCTCTTGACCCCTTCACTGTCTATCACATAGAACTAGTATGTCATTAAGGCCAACGTCCCTGATGCAGTTCTATGTCATGAGCTCAACTCACTCATATAAGCTGTGATATGAGAGAATGGGTCTGTGTGGTGAGTGTGCTCCATATAAAAAATAATCTTGCCCCATGCGGTGCATGATGGGAAAAAGAAAACTGTGTGTGTGTGATTTAAAATAGTGACTTTGCAGTGTTTTCTCAGATGGTTTTTGTGGTTTTATTAGCTATTTCTATTACAGTGTTACTGTAATAGAAATTATTTATGATTAAGTTTCAGACGGAAGTGTTGAAATCGAGCTCGTAGTGAAATACAGTGACCCGATTACGAGCACTGAAATCGTCAATTATGTAAGTATAATATTGTAATGCTTTGTAAGTGTATTTTTGGGGTCTGAAATGGACTACCTACTTGACATTATTCCTTAATGGAGAAAATTGTTCGGAAATGGCACTTGAGCAGGCTTCTGGAATGAATTATACTGTTATGGGGTCCCTGTACGTATTGATTTTTGCTGATATTCAGAGGATGGGTAGGACCTTACAACCAAGTCTGTTTTATGGCTTTTAACCTTTCAAGGTCCAAGCCGTAGATTCTACGATGTCCACAGGGTCAAAACTGTATTCACCATGAGCTCAGCTCACTCAGATAGCTGTATGGGTAAAGGGCCTAGATATGGAGAATCATCTTATGGTGAGTAGTTACCATTAAAGTAAATCCTGAAGAAGGTGATAATGAGAAAATGCAATGTTTCGTCAACAGCAAATGTGGTGTATTTTCATGTGGTTTCGGTTGTATTGCGGTTTCTTGCTCATTTGATAGAATGGAAGATATATACAGAAATAGAGATGATTTAATTGGTTTTAGTACTGATTGCTTCAATTACTCAAAGTAGGGGAAATGTTTGATTATTGTTGATTTAAGAGTAAAAAATAAATCATGGACAATACAGCAAAGGGTTTGGGTCTAATATATGTTTACAAATGCACTGATAGTGTATACAATTATTACAATATTGCATAAGAGTAATTCATCTATTTTTGGTGTAAATAAATAAATGGAATTCATCTGTAAAGTTCAACGTAACTAATAAACAGAGGAAATGTTATTTTAGTGCAAGATGTCTGCATTGGTTATTCTGGATGCTGTTTAAATTGGAATATTTTGAACTTTGTGTTTGGAAATTTCCAATTTCTGATCACTTTATTAGGTCTTGTCTTTATTGGGCAGTTTTTGTGCTCAATCGATAAAATAGAAGGAATACTAACGAAATAGCTAAGAATTTGGTCAACTGGAATAATGTAATTGGCCTAAAATAGGAGTCAAAGTGGGCAAAATCGCCGATATGTAAATATTGCTGACACT
Organism: Cherax destructor; assembly: GCA_009830355.1. Lineage (NCBI taxonomy): Eukaryota > Metazoa > Arthropoda > Malacostraca > Decapoda > Parastacidae > Cherax > Cherax destructor. Next base: position 57,357 of record WNWK01006878.1, on the reverse strand, counting down.
GTCAAATTCACGATAGTGTAATTTCGCCAGTTTTCCCACCAAATTTCTTACTTTTTGTTTTATTACCTTCAGAAAAAGATTCTCTACCATTTCATAAGATTTTTTTTTTTTTTAAATTCTTGGAACCTGTGGACAATGCGTAGATCTATGGTTTGGATCCTGAAAGGGTTAATAAGTGTGATTCAATAACTGGAATGCTGTAAACCATGACCAATCTTTTCTGGTTATACTTTATTATCTGAGAAATAGAGTATATTTTTGTGTGAATAAGAATTCAAAATAGAAAGCAAATGTAATATAGGAGAGGCCTGGGGACATTACTAATGAACAGAGGAAATATTGTTGTAGTGCCAGGAATGTCTACATTGTTTATTATGGACTCTATTTTTAAACTGGTATTTTTAATTTTTTGGAATTGGTCAAATTACCGAATTCTGATAACTTTATAGGGTACAGTGCAACCTCGGTTTTCGTTTGCCCTGGTTTTCGTTGAATTTGGTTTTTGATTTTTTTTGTCAAAATTTTGTCCCAGTTTTTGTTCATCACCTCGGTTTTCGTCTGCCGTACCGAACATGTCCGCCTGCCTGCACCCACACAAAGCATCCCACGCATGCGCTCTGAGTCAGTCTGGCTTTGTTTCTTGTCGAGTGAACATTACCCTGAGCGTTCATACGAAACATTTCGTAATACAGTAGAACGTCATTTAGCACGATAGTTACGTTCCTGAATAAGTTGTGTTGGATAATTTCGTCTTAAATAATTAACAGAACTTATGGGAAAAATAGGGTTACGTTTCTGAGAGTCCCCAAAAAGCCAAACAAGTTTTTTAGACCAACAGAGCTTGCAAAAATTGAAGGCGAATATGTAATTTTAGTTCATTGTCATGATCTATTACTGCTTAAGACTACAAATGCAATAGAAATAATAGTATTTCTTACCTTAAATTGTGGGTAATGATGTTTGTGGATGGTAGTGAAGAGTGGATATGGATGGTGTGGCCCTACTGGGCTGTCTCGTCAGCATTAAAAACTTGCTGTGGCTCATAGCCACCCTCAGAAATATGTTTCCTGAAATTCAGCAGGGAAATTTCTTGCTGCTGTATGATCAGCTGAAGCACTTTCACCAGAAAACTTAATATTATGTAACTTATTATGCAACTTAAAGTTCTTGAACCAGCCTGTAGTAAACATACACTCGTTTTCAGGCCTGCCTTCCTTATCACACACTGCTTTAAACAACTGTAAGGCCTTTTCCCTAATTAAGAGAAAACTAAGTGGTGCACCTTTCTTTGTTTTCTGTTCGATCCACTCAAGCAACAAGTTTTCAGTTTTATTTAGATGTTGGGACCTACGTGTCATTCTTTTCATGAGGTCACATTTTGGGTTATTCATTACACAAGCTCGTATATTTGCCTCATTCTTCCTAATTGTACGAACTGACGCTTCATTAAGGCCATAGGCCCTCACTATATCCCTCACACGTGAGCCACTCTTAAGCTTATCTAATATCTCGATTTTCTTTGATATTCCTAGACTTGAACGCTTAAACTTTTTCTTGTCACTTGCTGGAACACTTGTATGCTTACTGGGTGCCATGATTGTTTGGTATATTTATCAAAATGCAATGAAAATGAGGAAATGAATGTAAATAAACACAGCGAGCTTCCCGATACTTATCGTCCTGCACGTGTACGAACCAAACTGAAAGCTGGGAGGGATGCGTGGGTGGGTGAGGGTGGCGGGGGATGGCACAAGGACTCCCCCACTGACTCAATGGTTTAACCCACCGTGGGCGACCGCGCGCTAAAAATTTTTCCCCTCCTGCCGAACCGTGTAATATCATCTTTACGTCGTGTAAGATGATAATGTGTCGCAAATCTTAAATCGTTCAATACCGGTAACGTGCAACATAATCTCGTGCTAAATGACGTTCTACTGTAATCCATTGTCAACAGCTCGTCAGGTCCCAAAAACCATTCGTCTCCATTCACTCCTATCTAACACGCTCACACACGCTTGCTGGAAGTCCAAGCCCCTCGCCCACAAAACCTCCTTTACCCCCTCCCTCCAACCTTTTTGAGGATGACCCCTACCCTGCCTTCCTTCCCCTACAGATTTATACGCTCTCCAAGTCATTCTACTTTGATTCATTCTCTCTAAATGACCAAACCACCTCAACAACCCCTCTTCAGCCCTCTGACAAATACTTTTAGTAACTCCACACCTCCTAATTTCCACACTCCGAATTTTCTGCATAATATTTACACCACACATTGCCCTTAGACAGGACATCTCCACTGCCTCCAGCTGCCTCCTCGCTGCAGCATTTGGAACCCATGTTTCACACCCATATAAGAGTGTTGGTACCACTATACTTTCGTACATTCCCTTCTTTGCCTCCATAGATAACGTTTTTTGTCTCCACAGATACCTCAATGCACCACTCACCTTTTTTCCTTCATCAATTCTATGGTTAACCTCATCCTTCATAAACCCATCCGCTGACAAGTCAACTCCCAAATACAGTGGTCCCCCGAGTAACGAACACCCCGGAAATCATACAATTATGTAAGTGCTTGTGGAAGTGTATTTTTGGGGGTCTGAAATAGACTAACCTACGTGACATTATTCCTTAACCCTTTGACTGTTTCGGTTGTATATATATGTCTTACGAGCCACTGTTTCGGACGTATATATACTCACAAATTCTAGCGGCTTCAAATCAAGCGGGAGAAAACTGGTAGGCCCACATATGAGAGAATGGGTCTGTGTGGTCAGTGTGCACAGTATAAAAAAAATCCTGCAGCACGCAGTGCATAATGATATATAATTCATGTTAAGCGCTAAACCCTTGTGGGTCATTCAGCGAAAGACGTGGTGGAGGCTTGATCCTCCGTTTTCTGAGTGCGAGACAAACGTGCTACCTATTTGTACTCACCTAGATGTCAGTGCATAATGAGAGAGAAAAAAAAAAAAAGACGACCGTTTTTTTGGATTAAAACACCGTCTTTGAGGTGTATTTTCGTATAGTATTTATGGTTGTATTCTCTTTTTTATGGTCTCATTTGATAGAATGGAAAACATACTACAGAGATATAGATGATTTTGATTAGTTTCATGATGAAAACGACCTTGAAATTGAGTTCAAAGTAGGGGAAATGTTCGATTTTTGCAAATGTTCAAGAGTAAACAAATCACGCCACGCATCCAATACACATCAATTGGTGAGTCTAATATTCTTTCACAAGTGCACTGATATTATTTATACCATTTTTACAATAATGCAATATTCTGCATAACTGTAAATCTTTTATTTTTTGTTTGAATAAAAAATAAAAATAAAAGGCAAGAGTAATGTAAGAGGGGCATAAAAACGTGACTAATGAACAGATAACATCTTATGTTAGTGCCAGAAATGTCTGCATTGTTTATTCTGGACCCTATTTTAAAATTGACAACTTTTTTATTTTGCATGAAATTGGCCAAATTGCCAATTTCTGACCACTTTATTGGGTAATTAAAATTGGTAAATTGGTGGTTTCTTGTACCCAATCGATAGAACAAATGGAGTTCTAAAGAAATAGCTATGAGTTTGGTCGACTGGAACAATGGAATTGGCCGAAAATAGTGCTCAGAGTCGGCAAAATTGCCGATGCGTATATATCACGGAGATCACTAAATTCACGAGAGCGTAATTCCGTGAGTTTTCCATCAAAGTTCATACTTTTGGTGTCATTACAATCGGGAAAAGATTCCCTATCATTTCATAAGAAAATGACAACAGGAGTGCACTCAGGATTGAGGGTTACGACAGTCAAAGGGTTAAGGGAGTAAATTCGTTCGGTAATGGCACTTGAGCAGGCTTCTGGAATGAAGTTTTTTCGTTACTCGGGGGTCCACTGTATCTGAAAACATTCACTTCTTCCATACTCCCTCTCTCCAATGTGATATCCAATTTTTATTTATCTAAATCGTTTGATACCCTCATCACCTTACTCTTATCTCATCCACTTTACAACTTTTCTTTAGAATCTCCTATAAGCACAGTATCATCAGCAAAAAATAACTGTGTCAACTCCCATTTTGTACTTGATTCTCCATAATTTAATCCCACTCCTCTTCACAACACCGTAGCATTTACTTCTTTTACAACCCCATCTATAAATAGTAGTATATTAAACAACCATGGTGACATCACACATCCCTGTCTAAGACCTACTTTTACCGGGAAGTAATCTCCCTCTCTCCTACACACCCTAACCTGAGCCTCACTATCCTCTATCCTCATAAAAACTCTTTACAGCATTCAGTAACTTACTATCTATTCCATACATTTGCAGCATCTGCCACATTGCTCCCCAATCCACTCTATCATATGCTTTTTCTAAATTCATAAATGCAAAGAAAACTTCCCTACCTTTATCTAAATACATTTGACCCCCGGCTAACGAACAAAATTCATTCCAGAAGTCTGCTCAAGTGCCATTACCGAACGAATTTACTTCCTTAAGAAATAATGTCACGTAGGTTAGTCTATTTCAGACCACCCAAAATACACTTCCACAAGCACTTACAATATTATACTTAGATAATTGTACGATTTCCGGGGTGTTCGTTAGCCAGGGGTCCACTGTACTGTTCACATATATGCTTCAATGTAAACACTTGATCTACACATCCCCTACCCACTCTAAAACCTTCTTGCTCATCTGCGATCCTTCCCACTGTCTTACCTCTAATTCTTTCAATAATAACCCTACCGTACACTACCTGGTATACTCAGTAAACTTCTTCTTTCAACACGTCAGCCGTTTCCCACCGAGGCAGGGTGGCCCAAAAGGAAAAACGAAAGTTTCTCCCTTTACATTTACATAGTAATATATACAGGAGAAGGGGTTACTAGCCCCTTGCTCCCGGCATTTTAGTCGCCTCTTACGACACGCATGGTTTACGGAGGAAGAATTCTGTTCCACTTTCCCATGGAGATAAGAGGAAATAAGAACAAGAACTAGTAAGAAAATAGAAGAAAATCCAGAGGGGTGTGTATATATAGGCTTGTACATGAATGTGTAGTGTGACCTAAGTGTAAGTAGAAGTAGCAAGATGTACCTGAAATCTTGCATGTTTATGAGACAGAAAAAAGACACCAGCAATCATACCATCATGTAAAACAATTACAGGCTTTCGTTTTACACTTACTTGGCAGGACGGTAGTACCTCCCTGGGCGGTTGCTGTCTACCAACCTACTACCTAGGACTCGGTAAACTTCTTTCTTTCAACACGTCGGCAGCCTCCCACCGAAGCGGGGTGGCACAAAAGGAAAAACGAAAGTTTCTCCTTTTACATTTAGTAATATATACAGGAGAAGGGGTTACTAGCCCCTTGCTCCTGGCATTTTAGTCGCCTCTTACAACACGCATGGCTTACGGAGGAAGAATTCTGTTCCACTTCCCCATGGAGATAAGAGGAAATAAGAACAAGAACTAGTAAGAAAATAGAAGAAAACCCAGAGGGGTGTGTATATATATGCTTGTACATGAATGTGTATTGTGACCTAAGTGTAAGTAGAAGTAGCAAGATGTACCTGAAATCTTGCATGTTTATGAGACAGAAAAAAGACACCAGCAATCATACCATCATGTAAAACAATTACAGGCTTTCGTTTTACACTTACTTGGCAGGACGGTAGTACCTCCCTGCTGCTTTACCCCCTTTCATTCTAAGTAATGCCTCACGCACCTCCCCCACACTCACATCCTACTCTTCCTAACTCCTAAAAGATGTTATACCTCCCTGACCAGTGCATGAAATTACCGCCTCCCTTTCTTCATCGACATTTAAAAGTTCCTCAAAATATTCCCGCCATCTACCCAATACCTCCAGCTCGCTATCTACTAACTCCCCTACTCTGTTTTTAACTGACAAATCCTTTTGTTCCCTAGGCTTTCTTAACTTGTTTATCTTACTCCAAAACCTTTTTCTTATTTTCCGCAAAATTTCTCGACAGTGCGCCTCCTACTCTTTCATCTGCTCTCCTTTTGCACTCTCTCACCACTCTCTTCACTTTTCTTTTACTTTCCATATACTTTGCTCTTCTTACAACACTTCTGTTTTGTAAAAACCTCTCATATGCTACCTTTTTCTCTTTTACCACACCCTTTACTTCATCATTCCACCAATCACTCCTCTTTCCTCCTGCACCCACCCTCCTATAGCCACAAGCTTCTGCCCCACATTCTAATACTGCATTTTTAAACAATCCCAACCCTCTTCAACCCCCCCCACTATTCATACTTGCATTTACCCACCTTTCTGCCAAAAGTTGCTTATATCTCACCCTAACTTTCTCCTCCCTTTGTTTATACACTTTCACTTGCTGTTGCCATTTTTCTTATGTCCCATGTACCTCTTACTCTAACTATAGCTATTACTAAATAATGATCCGATATATCCGTTGCCCCTCTATAAACATGTACATCCTGAAGCCTACCCAGCAACTTTTTATCCACCAATACATAATCTAACAAACTATGTACTTTCATTACGTGCTATATCATACCTTGTATACTTATTTATCTTCTTTTTCATAAAATATGTATTACTTATTACCAAACCTCTTTCTACACATTGCTCAATTAAAGGCTCCCCATTTTCATTTACCCCTGACACCACAAATTTACTTACTACTCCCTCCACAATATTTTTACCCACTTTAGCATTGAGATCCCCAACCACAAGTACTCTCTCACTTGGTTCAAAACTCCCCATGCACTCACTCAACATTTCCCAAAATGTCTCTCTCTCCTCTACACTTCTCTCAACTCCAGGTGCATAAACACTTATTATAACCCACTTTTCACATCCAACCCTTATTTTACACCATATAATCCTTGAATTGATACATTTATATTCCTTCTTTTTCTGCCATAACTTATCCTTGAACATTATTGTTACTCCTTATTTTGCTCTAACTCTGTTTGAAACTCCTGACCTAATCCCATTTATTTCTTCCCACTGAAACTCTCCTACCCCTTCAACTTTGTTTCACTTAAGGCCAGGACATCCAGCTTCTTCTCATTCATAACATCCACAATTATCTCTTTCTTATCATTCGCACAACAACCACGGGAAAAGATGTTACTAGCCCATTGTTCCCGGCATGTTAGTTGACTTCTACAACACGCATGGCTTACGGAGGAAAGATTCTTATTCCACTTCCCCATGGATATGAAAGGAGAAGTAATAAGAACTAGAACTATTAACATAAAATCAAAGAAAAAACTCAGATGAGTGTGTAAACATAAACGTGTACATGTATGTGTAGTGTGACCTAAGTGTAAGTAGAAGTGGCAAGACGTACCTGAAATCTTGCATGTTTGAGACAGAAAAAAAAGACAACAGGAATCCTACTATCATATAAAACAAATACAGGTTTCCTTTTTTCACTCACTTGGTAGGATGGTAGTACCTTCCCGAATGGTTGCTGTCTACCAACCTACTACTCACACACATATACAGTGGACCCCCGAGTTTCGGTCACCTCGGAAATCGAACAATTATGTAAGTTTAATATTGTAAGTGCTTTTGTATGTGTATTTTTGGGGGTCTGAAAGGACTAATCTAATTTCCATTTTTCCTTAAGGGAACAAATTTGTTTGGTAATGGCACTTGAACAGCCTTCTGGAATGAATTATGACCGAAACTCGGGGGTCCACTGTATATATATAGTATATATACAGTGGACCCCCGGTTTTCATAGTCATCGGAGTTCGTAATATGTATTCGGTAATCGTAACGTTTTTTCGTCAAAACATTGGCTCGGTGATCGTCATTCCGCTCGGTAATAGTCATTGGTCTGGAATGCGTACGCCTGGCCAGAGCGGTCCCGACACACCATCCACAGTCAGTGTGGCATTGTTTACCAGTGAGTGACGGTCACCCTACGCGTTCAAACGATACATTTTATAATTATTCCATTGTTTTTAGTGCTTGCAACTGCTAAATAAGCTACCATGGGCCCAAAGAAAGCTTCTAGTGCCAGCCCTTTGGTAAAGGGCTGAGAGAGAGGGGAGAATGTGCCTTTTTAAGTGATTCAGTGATTCTATGATATGTTACGATACTAAAGCAGCAGGAGTCGATAAAGGCTATAGTGCCAGCCAGCGATAAAGTGTAGCATTAACAGTGTAGCAAGTAAGTTAAGCCATTAATCGATAGAAAAGGAGAGCGTGAAACTAACTCCCCCAATGTTGTTGGAGGTACAGTGGTCCCTCGGTTTTCGTGCATCTCCAAACTCGAACATTTATGTAAGTGTATTTTCGTAAGTGCTGTTGCAAGTGTATTTTTGGGTGTCTGAAATAGACTAACCTACGTGACATTATTTCTTAAGGAAGTAAATTCGTTCGGTAATGGCACTTGAGCAGCATTCTGGAACGAATTTTCGGCGAAAACCGTGGGACCACTGTATATAGGGCGACTGACACCACCGTCTCTCCTGCTGCCATCACCACCACTATGTAAGGCTTATCTTTCAGTGGCCCTTATACACCCAACAACAAGCAACACAACACCAGTCCTCACATTCGTAATGACATATTTTAGTAATTCTAGAGTATATATCATGTTTCTATGGTATTAATATTGTTTATTATGTCATTAGATGAATTGTGCTTTTAACATTTCTGTCATGATCCCGTCAGTTCCTGCTGCTTTACTCCCTTTCATTCTACGTAATGCCTCATGCACCTTTCCCCCCACACATATATATGACAATCAATTCCAATATAAACCCTTCTCTGAAACTCTTCCTTGATAGCTAAAACGCATATGCATAACCTCTTTGACATCCCTAGCATTCGACTCAGGGTTGAAGGGTTTCCTTCTAATCCTGTATTAAAATCCATTTGTATTCTAAATGCTTTTGCTGATGCCTTCATGGAATTATTTTGATCTAATGTTTTTCTGTATTATTTTTGTTGATAACCTGCTGATATGTCTCATGCTTGGTTGCATACTTGCAGCATATTATGGCATTGTTGGAGAAGCAGAACAGCCTCTTCACTGACACAGCGGATAAGCTGTATCACATGACTAAGGAGAACCTTGTGCGTGCTCGTCTTCCACACTTCCACATTCCTGCAGCTGTTGAAACACTCACCACAGGTAACATTCTTGTCTTCCACATTCCTGCAGCTGTTGAAACACCACAGTTATATTTGGTGACTGGATTCTGTTGAAAAGCTTTGTAATATGTATGTTTTACCTGGAAGGTAGCTGGCATGTAGGGGCAATGCAGGATATGTAAACTCTTGTAGACTAGAGCATTATTGGAGGTGAGTTTTTTCCAGACAGATGCAAATGAAGGGAGCCCAGAGCCAAGGTACCAAAGGGAAGAGCAGGCCTTATCCTCAGGAAAGGCACTGTTGGAGTGAGGCCAAGTGCTGGTCACCAGGACTCACCTCAGTGCCACTTCTCTGCTGGGTGCTATGAGAAACAGGCCTTAGCCAACAACTCTCTTAGCAGGAGTTATGGGAAGCAGATATGGGGTAGGCATACTGTCTGCATCTCTTGATCCAATGAATTTTGAGTTAACTTCCCCTTACATGTTGAACTCATCCACATTAGTATTATAATTGCAACGTACTTACCATTTTGTTTCAAGGGAGGGAAGGTGTGACTATGCTGGTGAAGGGCTCTTAATTTAAGAAATTTGTGCTACTCACTCCCCTTTTATATAATTTAATATATTTTTAAGGTGCAGACAATATACTGCCGCTGTATACTCCAGTTTTGATGTAAAGTATATGATGAACAACTCAACATTTCTCCATTCATCTGTCTTAAAAATTATTTTAAAGTTAGTGCTGCAGAAGCATTCCTTACTGATTGATTTATGCAGTTTTCTGGAGACAAGTTTGTCAGTGGTGAGTTTGATGACACTATCTTATGTCTGTTAGTTTCTTACATAGTTTGTATTGTGTGTGGCTGGTTTTCATTCTCTCTCATTTCCATTAAATACCATTTTTTTTTTTTTTTACATGTTGGCCATTTCCCACCAAGGCAGGGTGACCCAAAAAGAAAGAAAAACCCCAAAAAGAAAAAAAAATTCATCATCATTCAACACTTTCACCATCATTCATACATAATCACGGTCTTTGCAGAGGCGCCCATATACGACAGTTAAGATGTCCCTCCAAACTACCAATATCCCAAACCCCTCCTTTAAAGTATAATAATAATAATAATAATATCTTTATTTACTACAAGTACATGAACAAGGTATACAGGCCTAGCTGACATCAGTGACATACTACTATATAGAAAGTCCCTTGTTATGCTGAGCATTTCGGGCAGATTAGGTCAGTGTCCCAGGATGCGACTCACACCAGTCCACTAACACCCAGGTACCCATTTTACTGATGGGGAACATAGACAACAGGTGTAAAGAAACACGCCCAATGTTTCTGCCCTGGCTGGGAATTGAACCCAGGTCCTCGCCGTGTGAAGCGAGAGCTTTAGCCACCAGACCACCAGGATAAGTGTTGGAGGACAAGTGTAGGAAGACAGGTATAGGACAGGTGTAGGAAGACAGGTATAGGACAAATGTAGGAAGACAGGTATATGACAGGTGTAGGAAGACAGGTATAGGACAAATGTAGGAAGACAGGTATAGGACAAATGTAGGAAGACAGGTGTAGGACAAATGTAGGAAGACAGGTATAGGACAGGTGTAGGAAGACAGGTATAGGAGGACAGTTGGCAGTGTGAGATATTCGAAGACTTAAATAGTAGTATTGCTCATAACTATTTACTCTTGAGTGTACTTTTCTTTATCTTCATATTTCTCTCCTGACCATAAAAGTTTTCACTTATGATTTTTGACTGGACAAATTGTTTGTTGTGTGTGAAATACCACAAAACAAACAAACAAACAAACAAATTTTATTTCATTGCAGGTTACATGGGTATTGGAAGTTACAATGTAAATTGAGTGCAAGGAGAGCCACTGACATGCCATGGCATTAGGGGCAGCTTATTCTAGTCCTTAAAAACTAGGTACTTAATATTAGAGAAATTTATTGAGTTTATTCTAGTTAAAAATTATTTTCAAAATTACAATATGATGAAATTTTACTGTTTAAATTATTATATAATGATATTAGATCTTAGATTGTTACAGGTGTTAAGATTCTTGAATGATAATATGGAATTGAGATTATCTTAAGGAAAATAACATTGAGCATTTTTGACATTAACTAAGTGTAGGCATTGTACTTCCCATTTCCAGGACTCAAGTCTGGCTAACCGGTTTTCCTGAATCCCTTCACAAAATATTACCCTGCTCACACTTCAGCAGCTCGTCAGGTCCCAAAAACTATTCGTCTCCATTCACTCCTATCAAACATGCTCACGCACGCTTGCTGGAAGTCCAAGCCCCTCGCCCACAAAACCTTCTTTACTCCCTCCAACCTTTTTGGAGCCGACCCCTACCCCGCCTTCCTTCTACAGTTTTATATGCTCTCCAAGTCATTCTACTTTGTTTCATTCTCTCTCAATGAGCAAACCATCTCAACAGCCCCTCTTAAGCCCTCTGCCTAATACTTTTAGAAACTTCACACCTCCTCCTAATTTCCACACTACGAATTCTCTGCATAATATTTACACCACACATTGCCCTTAGACAGGACATCTCCACTTCTTCCAGCCGCCTCCTCGCTGCAGCATTTACAGCCCATGTTTCACACCCATATAAGAGTCTTGGTACCACTGTACTCTTGTATATTCCCTTCTTTGCCTCCATGGATAACGGTTTTTGTCTCCACAGATACCTCAACGCACCACTCACCTTTTTTCCTTCATCAATTCTATGGTTAACTTCATCCTTCATAAACCCATCTGCTAACAAGCCAGCTCTCACATATCTGAAAACATTCATTTTTTCTCTACTCCCTCCAGTGTGATATTCAATTTTTCTTTATCTAAATTGTTTGTTACCTTCACTATCTTACTCTTATCTATATTTTCTTTCAACTTTCTACCTTTACACACCCTCCCAAGCTCGTCCACTAACCTTTGCAACTTTTCTTTAGAATCTCCCATAAGCACAGTATCATCAGCAAAAAGTGACTGTGTCAACTCCCATTTTGCATTTGATTCCCCATAATTTAATCCCACCCCTCTCCCCAACACCCTAGCATTTACTTCTTTTACAACCCCATCTATAAATATATTAAACAACCATGATGACATTACACATCCCTGTCTAAGACCTACTTTTACTGGAAAGTAATCTCCCTCTCTCCTACACACCCTAACCTGAGCCTCACTATCCTCATAAAAACTCTTTACAGCATTTAGTATTTTCTTCTTTCAACACGTTGGCCGTTTCCCACCGAAGCGGGGTGGCCCCAAAGGAAAAACGAAAGTTTCTCCTTTTACATTAAGTAATACAGTGGACCCCCGAGTTTCGGTCACCTCGGAAATCGAACAATTATGTAAGTTTAATATTGTAAGTGCTTTTGTATGTGTATTTTTGGGGGTCTGAAAGGACTAATCTAATTTACATTTTTTCTAGAGGGAACAAATTCGTTCGGTAATGGCACTTGAACAGCCTTCTGGAATGAATTATGACCGAAACTCGGGTTCCACTGTATATACAGAAGAAGGGGTTACTAGCCCCTTGCTCCCGGCATTTTAGTCGCCTCTTACGACACGCATGGCTTACGGAGGAAGAATTCTGTTCCACTTCCCCATGGAGATTTAGTATATATAAATAGTATAAATAAATATCTATAAATATATAAATACTATTTTTTTTTTCAACAAGTCGGCCATCTCCCACTGAGGCAGGGTGACCCAAAAAGAAAGAAAATCCCCAAAAAGAAAATACTTTCATCATCATTCAACACTTTCACCTCACTCATACATAATCACTGTCTTTACAGAGTCGCTCAGATACGACAGCTGAGAATAAGTCCCTCCCAGCTGTCACTATCCCAGACCCCTCCTTTAAAGTGCAGGCATTGTACTTCCCATTTCCAGGACTCAAGTCCAACTAAATAAATTAACTGGTTTCCCTGAATCCCTTCACAAAATGATCCATTGATCCTTTCTTCTTTCTTTCAACATGACGGCCGTTTCCCACCGAAGCGGGGTGGCCCAAAATGAAAAACGAAAGTTTCCCATTTTACATTTAGTAATATATACAGGAGAAGGGGTTACTAGCCCCTTGCTCCCAGCATTTTAGTCGCCTCTTATGACACGCATTGATCCATTCTCTCTAAATGACCAAACCACCTCAACAACCCCTCTTCAGCCCTCTGACTAATACTTTTAGTAACTCCACACCTGCTCCTAATTTCCACACTCCAAATTTTCTGCATAATATTTACACCACACATTGCCCTTAGACAGGACATCTCCACTGCCTCCAGCCGCCTCCTCGCTGCAGCATTTGCAACCCATGCTTCACACCCATATAAGAGTGTTGGTACCACTATACTTTCGTACATTCCCTTCTTTGCCTCTATGGATAACGTTTTTTGTCTCCACAGATAGCTCAACGCACCACTCACTTTTTTTCCTTCATCATTTCTATGGTTAACCTCATCCTTCATAAACCCATCCGCTGACAAGTCAACTCCCAAATATCTGAAAACATTCACTTCTTCCATAATCCCTCTCTCCATCATCACCTTACTCTTATCTATGTTCACTTTCAACTTTCTACCTTTACACACCCTATTTATCCACATTAAATTCCCTCATCCATTTACTGGAATCATCTGGGTGTTAATGTATAACATTTACTGGGTTTATCCAGGTATTGATGAATAACATTTACTGGATTTATCCAAGTGTTTATGTATAATATTTACTGGATTTATCCAGGTGTTAATGTATAATACAGTGGACCCTCGGTTAACGAATACCCCGGAAATCGTGCAATTATGTAAGTATAATTTTGTAAGTTCTTGTGGAAGTGTATTTTTGGGGGTCTGAAATAGACTAACCTACGTGAAATTTTTCCTTAAGGGACTAAATTCGTTCGGTAATGGCACTTGAGCAGACTTCAGGAGTGAAGTTTTTACGAAACTCGGGGGTCCACTGTATTTTGTTTTCCATGTTTACATTTCACCTACATTGTTTTGATATGTGTCTATTGAGTTCTTGATGTTTATTTTCCAGGCTCATATGACAGATTGCCATTGACCATACGTCAGCGCATTCTTCCTCCGGAGCCGGTGACGGCCTTGGAACGTAAACAAACCTTAGCTCGTCTAGAGCAGATCATCCAGCACCGACTGGTAACTTCTGAGCTGCCTCCACAGATGAGAACAAGCAGGGTAACTTGAAACATTTCTTATAATTAACGTCTTAGTTTTTAGTAAAGCTTAAGTGAATTTTTATAATTCTCTCAGTTGAAACCAAAAATTAATTTTTCATTAAATATAATTACTACTTGTAATATAAGTTTTATAAAATAAGCTAATACTGTGTATACAGGTGAATCCTCAAGGCCTTGTGTATCTTGAAGTTGCTTGTAATAAGAAATTTTGCATATCTGAATTTTTTTTTAACACCAGCCATCTTCCACCGAGGCAGGGGTGACTTCCCCTAAAAAAAGGTAGCACATTCACCATCATTCATTGAATGACCATCATGGCAGAAGTGAGCTGATATTATATTCAGATGACCCTCTGAACTGCAACATCCTCAGCCCTCCTTTAGGGTGCAGCCACTGTATTTTACACCTCCAGGACTCAAGTCCAGCTTACTGGTTTCCCTGAACCCCCCTTTATAAGTGTTAACCTTGCATCCACTGCTTACACAAGACTTGAATATTTAAGTCCCTATGATTCACAAAATATAATTACATATATCTCGATGAACACAGGGAAGCTGTGATTTCGTGTATAGGGCAAGGAGGAATAACGTCTTGTAGGAGTGTGGAAGAGCCAGTTGTGAGTGTGGGGGGGAAGTTTGTGAGGCAGTGGGTAGAATGAAAAGGGGTAAGGCAGCTGGGATTGATGGGATAAAGATAGAAATGTTAAAAGCAGGTGGAGATATAGTTTTGGAGTGGTTGGTGCTATTATTTAATAAATGTATGGAAGAGGGTAAGGTAACTAGGGATTGGCAGAGAGCGTGTATTGTTCCTTCGTATAAAGGCAAAGGGGACAAAAGAGAGTGCAAAAATTATAGGGGAATAAGTGCAAGTATGAGTAGTGTGGGGGGTTGAAGAGAGTTGGGATACTTTTAAAAATGCAGTTTTAGAATGTGGGGCAGAAGTTTGTGGCTATAGGAGGGTGGGTGCAGGAGGAAAGAGGAGGGAGTGGTGGAATGAAATACCTTTGATATACCTTTGAAGAGTTTCGAGAGTATCTACTCTCTGAGCCCGGCCATGGGCCAGGCTCGTCTGGTGCTTGCCTGGTCAACCAGGCTGTTGCTGCTGGAGGCCCGCTGCCCCACATATCCATCACAGCCTGGTTGATCTGGCACCTGGTGAAGATATTTGTCCAGTTTCCTCTTGAAGGCTTCTACACTGGTTCCAGCCGTGTTTCGGATATCTTCTGGTAAGATGTTGAATAGTCTGGGACCCCGGATGTTAATACAGTGCTCCCGTATTGTCCCCACCGCACCCCTGCTCCTCACTGGGTTTATTTTACACTTTCTCCCATATCTCTCACTCCAGTATGTTGTTATGGCAGTGTGCAGATTTGGGACCAGGCCCTCAAGTACTTTCCATGTATATATTATCATGTATCTCTCTCTCCTCCGCTCCAATGAGTACATGTTCAAGACTTGAAGGCGTTCCCAATAATTTAGATGTTTCAATGGCTCAATGTGAGCCGTAAATGATCTCTGGATTTGTTCCAGCTCTGCTATTTCTCCTGCCCTGAACGGGTCCGTCACCACTGAGCAGTATTCTAAGTGAGGGAGCACTAGCGATTTGAATAGTGTCACCATCGGCATTATTTCCCTTGTTTTGAAAGTTCTCAATACCCACCCCGTCATCTTCCTGGCTGTTGTGATCTTTGTCTTGTTATGGTCTTTAAACGACAGATCAGCAGACATAATTATTCCCAAGTCCTTTACGTGTTCCTTTCGTTCTATGTGGTGACCCTCTTGCGTTTTGTATATAGTGTTCCTTTTGAGTTCTTCATTTTTTCCATACCTAAGCAGCTGAAACTTATCACCATTGAACGTCATGTTGTTCTCCACTGCCCATTGGAAGACCCTGCTTATGTCCTCCTGTAATTTTTCAGTGTCCTCTACCGTAGTGACTTTCATGCTTATTTTAGTGTCATCTGCAAATGATGATACAAAAGTGTGCTGGGTGTTTTTATCTATGTCTGCTATGAGGATGAGAAACAGCAGAGGTGCCAGGACAGTGCCTTGGGGCACTGAGCTTTTGACCTCGCTGATGCTGGATCTTGCCCTGTTCACTACTACTTTTTGTGTTCTTTGTGTTAGGAACTCAAAAATCCATCTGCCTACCTTCCCCGTAATGCCTATGGCCCTCATTTTGTGCGCTATCACTCCATGATAAAAGAGAAAAAGGTCGCTTATGAGAGGTTTTTACAAAACAGAAGTGTTAATAGAAGAGCAGAGTATATGGAGAGTAAAAGAAAGGTGAAGAGAGTGGTGAGAGAGTGCAAAAGAAGAGCAGATGAAAGAATGGGAGAGGCTCTGTCAATAAATTTTACTGAAAACAAGAAAAAATTTGGAGTGAGATAAACAAGGTAAGAAAGCCTAGGGAACGAATGGATTTGTCAGTTAAAAACAGAGTAGGGGAGTTAGTAGATGGGGAGCTGGAGGTATTGGGTAGATGGCGGGAATATTTTGAGGAACTTTTAAATGTTGATGAAAAAAGGGAGGCGGTAATTTCATGTACTGGCCAGGGAGGTACAACATCGTTTAGGAGTGAAGAAGAGCAGGATGTGAGTGTGGGGGAGGTGCGTGAGGCATTACGTAGAATGAAAGGGGGTAAAGCAGCTGGAACTGACGGGATCATGACAGAAATGTTAAAAGCAGGGGGAGATATAGTGCTGGAGTGGTTGGTATTTTTGTTTAATAAATGTATGAAAGAGGGGAAGGTACCTAGAGATTGGCAGAGAGCATGTATAGTTCCTTTATATAAAGGGAAGGGGGATAAAAGAGAGTGTAAAAATTATAGGGGAAGAAGTTTACTGAGTATACCAGGTAAAGTGTATGGCAGGGTTATTATTGAAAGAATTAGAGGTAAGACAGAGAGTAGGATTGCAGATGAGCAAGGAGGCTTTAGAGTGGGTAGGGGATGTGTAGATCAAGTGTTTACAGTGAAGCATATATGTGAACAGTATTTAGATAAAGGTAGAGAAGTTTTATTGCATTTATGGATTTAGAAAAGGCATATGATAGAGTGGATAGGGGAGCAATGTGGCAAATGTTGCAAGTGTATGGAATAGGTAGTAAGTTACTGAAGGCTGTAAAGAGTTTTTATGAGGATAGTGAGGCTCAGGTTAGGGTGTGTAGGAGAGAGGGAGATTACTTCCCGGTAAAAGTAGGTCTTAGACAGGGATGTGTAATGTCACCATGGTTGTTTAATATATTTATAGATGGGGTTGTAAAAGAAGTAAATGCTAGGGTGTTGGGGAGAGGGGTGTGATTAAATTATGGAGAATTAAATGCAAAATGGGAGTTGACACAGTTACTTTTTGCTGATGATACTGTGCTTATGGGAGATTCTAAAGAAAAGTTGCAAAGGTTAGTGGACGAGTTTGGGAGAGTGTGTAAAGGTAGAAAGTTAAATGTGAACATAGATAAGAGTAAGGTGATGAGGGTATCAAACGATTTAAATAAAGAAAAATTGGATATCACATTGGAGAGAGGGATTATGGAAGAAGTAAATGTTTTCAGATATTTGGGAGTTGACGTGTCAGCGGATGGGTTTATGAAGGATGAGGTTAACCATAGAATTGATGAAGGAAAAAAGGTGAGTGGTGCGTTGAGGTATCTGTGGAGACAAAAAACGTTATGCATGGAGGCAAAGAAGGGAATGTATGAAAGTATAGTGGTACCAACACTCTTATATGGGTGTAAAGCATGGGTTGCAAATGCTTCAGCGAGGAGGATGCTAGAGGCAGTGGAGATGTCCTGTCTAAGGGCAATGTGTGGTGTAATTACAGTGGACCCCCGAGTTTCGTAAACCCCGGAAATCATACATTTATGTAAGTCTAATATTGTAATTGCTTGTGGAAAAGTATTTTTGGGGGTCTGAAATAGACTAACCTACGTGACATTTTTCCTTAAGGGAGTAAATTCGTTCGGTAATGGCACTTGAGCAGACTTCAGGAGTGAAGTTTTTACGAAACTCGGGGGTCCATTGTATTATGCAGAAAATTCGGAATGTGGAAATTAGGAGGTGTGGAGTTACTAAAAGTACAGTGGTACCTCGAGTTAAGATATTTTTTCGTTCGAGAATGCTGTTTAAGTGCGATTACCAAACGAATTTATCCCCATAAGGAATAATGTAAAATAGACTAGTCCTTTTACACCCCCAAAAATATACCTACAAAAGCATTTAAAAAAATAAACTTACATAAAAGGGCGATTTTGGGGACCATCGTAACTCGAGGTACCACTGTATTTATCAGAGGGCTGAAGAGGGGTTGTTGAGGTGGTTTGGTCATTTAGAGAGAATGGATCAAAGTAGAATGACTTGGAGAGCGTATAAATCTGTAGGGGAAGAAAGGCGGGGTAGGGGTCGTCCTAGAAAAGGTTGGAGGGAAGGGGTAAAGGAGGTTTTGTGGGCGAGGGGCTTGGACTTCCAGCAAGCATGTGTGAGCGTGTTAGATAGGATTGAATGGAGACGAATGGTTTTTGGGACATGACGATCTGTTGGAGTGTGAGCAGGGTAACATTTTGTGAAGGGATTCAGGGAAACCAGTTAATTGATTTAGTTGGACTTGAGTCCTGGAAATGGGAAGTACAATGCCTGCACTTTAAAGGAGGGGTCTGGGATAGTGACAGCTGGGAGGGACTATTCTCAGCTGTCGTATCTGAGCTCCTCTGCAAAGACAGTGATTATGTATGAGTGTGGTGAAAGTGTTGAATGATGATGAAAGTATTTTCTTTTTGGGGATTTTCTTTCTTTTTGGGTCACCCTGCCTCGGTGGGAGATGACCGACTTGTTGAAAAAAAAAAAGGAGAAACTTTCGTTTTTGCTTTTGGGCCACCCTGCCTCGGTGGGAAACGGCCGACGTGTTGAAAGAAAGAAGTTTACTGAGTATACCAGGTAAAGTGTATGGCAGGGTTATTATTGAAAGAATTAAAGGTAAGACAGAGAGTAGGATTGCAGATGAGCAAGGAGGCTTTAGAGTGGGTAGGGGATGTGTAGATCAATTGTTTACATTGAAGTATATATATTTTTTTTTTTCAACAAGTCGGCCGTCTCCCACCGAGGCAGGGTGACCCCTACCCCGCCTTCCTTCCCCTACAGATTTATACGCTCTCCAAGTCATTCTACTTTGATCCATTCTCTCTAAATGACCAAACCACCTCAACAACCCCTCTTCAGCCCTCTGACAAATACTTTTAGTAACTCCACACCTTCTCCTAATTTCCACATTCCGAATTTTCTGCATAATATTTACACCACACATTGCCCTTAGACAGGACATCTCCACTGCCTCCAGCCTCCTCCTCGCTGCAGCATTTGCAACCCATGCTTCACACCCATATAAGAGTGTTGAGTACGACTATACTTTCGTACATTCCCTTCTTTGCCCCCATGGATAACGTTTTTGTCTCCACAGATACCTCAACGCACCACTCACCTTTTTCCTTCATCAGTTCTATGGTTAACCTCATCCTTCATAAACCCATCCGCTGACACGTCAACTCCCAAATATCTGAAAACATTTACTTCTTCCATAATCCCTCTCTCCAATGTGATATCCAATTTTTCTTTATTTAAATCGTTTGATACCCTCATCACCTTACTCTTATCTATGTTCACTTTTAACTTTCTACCTTTACACACTCTCCCAAACTTGTCCACTAACCTTTGCAACTTTTCTTTAGAATCTCCCATAAGCACAGTATCATCAGCAAAAGTAACTGTGTCAACTCCCATTTTGCATTTAATTCTCCAAAATTTAATCCCACCCTCTCCCCAACACCCTAGCATTTACTTCTTTACAACCCCATCTATAAATATATTAAACAACCATGGTGACATTACACATCCCTGTCTAAGACCTACTTTTACCGGAAGTAATCTCCTCTCTCCTACACACCCTAACCTGAGCCTCACTATCCTCATAAAAACTCTTTACAGCCTTCAGTAACTTACTACCTATTCCATACACTTGCAACATTTGCCACATTGCTCCCTATTCACTCTATCATATGCCTTTTCTAAATCCATAAATGCAATAAAAACTTCTCTACCTTTATCTAAATACTGTTCACATATATGCTTCACTGTAAACACTTGATCTACACATCCCCTACCCACTCTAAAGCCTCCTTGCTCATCTGCAATCCTACTCTCTGTCTTACCTCTAATTCTTTCAATAATAACCCTGCCATACACTTTACCTGGTATACTCAGTAAACTTCTTCCCTATAATTTTTACACTCTCTTTTATCCCCCTCCTTTATATAAAGGAACTATACATGCTCTCTGCCAATCCCTAGGTACCTTTCCCTCTTTCATACATTTATTAAACAAAAATACCAACCACTCCATCACTATATCCCTCCCTGCTTTTAACATTTCTGTCATGATTCCGTCAATTCCAGCTGCTTTACCCCCTTTCATTCTACGTAATGCCTCACGCACCTCCCCCACACTCACATCCTGCTCTTCTTCACTCCTAAACGATGTTGTACCTCCCTGGCCAGTACATGAAATTACCGCCTCCCTTTTTTCATCGACATTTAAAAGTTCCTCAAAATATTCCCGCCATCTACCCAATACCTCCAGCTCCCCATCTACTAACGCCCCTATTCTGTTTTTAACTGACAAATCCATTCGTTCCCTAGGCTTTTTTACCTTGTTTATCTCACTCCAAATTTTTTTCTTGTTTTCAGCAAAATTTCTTGACAGAGCCTCTCCCATTCTTTCATCCGCCCTTCTTTTGCACTCTCTCACCACTCTCTTCACCTTTCTTTTACTCTCCATATACTCTGCTCTTCTATTAACACTTCTGTTTTGTAAAAACCTCTCATAAGCTACGTTTTTCTCTTTTATCACACCCTTTACTTCTTCATTCCACCACTCACTCCTCTTTCCTCCTGCACCCACCCTCCTATAGCCACAAACTTCTGCCCCACATTCTAATACTGCATTTTTAAAAGTATCCCAACTCTCTTCAACCCCCCCACTACTCATACTTGCACTAGCCCACCTTTCTGCCAATAGTTGCTTATATCTCACCCTAACTTCCTCCTCCCTTAGTTTATACACTTTTACCTCTCTCTTACTTGCTGTTGCCATTTTCTTTTTTTCCCATCTACCTTTTACTCTAACTGTAGCTACAACAAAATAATGATCCGATATATCCGTTGCCCCTCTATAAACATGTACATCCTGAAGTCTACCCATCAACCTTTTATCCACCAATACATAATCTAACAAACTACTTTCATTACGTGCTTTATCATACTTTGTATACTTATTTATATTCTTTTTCATAAAATATGTATTACTTATTACCAAACCTCTTTCTACACATAGCTCAATTAATGGTTCCCCATTTACATTTACCCCTGGCACCCCAAATTTACCTACTACTCCCTCCACAACATTTTTACCCACTTTAGCAGTAAGATCCCCAACCACAATTACTCTCTCACTTGGTTCAAAACTCCCCACACACTCACTCAACATTTCCCAAAATCTCTCTCTCTCCTCTACACTTCTCTCTTCTCCAGGTGCATAAACACTTACTATAACCCACTTTTCACATCCAACCTTTATTTTACTCCACATAATCCTTGAATTAATACATTTATATTCCTTCTTTACCTGCCATAACTGATTATTCAACATTATTGCAACTCCTTCTTTAGCTCTAACTCTATTTGAAACCCCTGATCTAATCCCATTTATTTCTCCCCACTGAAACTCTCCTACCCCCTTCAGCTTTGTCTCACTTAAAGCCAGGACATCCAGCTTCTTTTCATTCATAACATCTACAATCATCTCTTTCTTATCATTCGCACAACATCCACGCACATTCAAACATCCCACTTTGACGGTTTTCTTCTTCTTTTTAGTAAGCTATACAGGAAAAGGGGTTACTAGCCCATTGTTTTCGCCCTTTTATGTAAGTTTATTTTTTTAAATGCTTTTGTAAGTTTATTTTTGGGGGTCTAAAAGGACTAGTCTATTTTACATAATTCCTTATGGGGATAAATTCGTTTGGTAATGGCACTTGAACAGCATTCTGGAACAAAAAAATATCGTTAACCGAGGTACCACTGTATTATGTTCAACTTATACTCAAATTTTACAACTTAAATACACAATTATATTTATTTTGTTAAATTGTCAACCATAATTTTTTACCATGTAGTCTACTGTTAATTTATCTTAAGAATGCCCACAATGCTCAGCATATTAGGGGCTTTTGGCATGTACACCTCATTTATACCTAACTATGTAGTACAACATTGTATCATGTCTTAATAAAATTATTATTATTATTATTATTAAGGCACCTAAAATGGAGGAACATAGCAATTGAGCTCAAAGTAGCGGAAATGTTCGATTTTTGCCAATGTTCAAGAGTAAACAAATCACGCCACGCGTCTAATACATGTCAACTGGTGAGTCTAATAATCTTTCACAAGTGCACTGATATTATTTATACCATTTTTACAATAATACAATAGTGTGCATAACAGTAAATCTTCTATTTTTTGTGTGAATAAAAAATTAAAATAGAAAGCAAGAGTAATATAAGAGGGGCCTAAAGACGTGACTAATCAACAGAGAAAATCTTATTTTAGTGCCAGGAATGTCTGCATTGTTTATTCTGGACCCTATTTTGAAATTGACATCTTTATTATTTAGTATGAAATTTGCCAAAATTGCCAATTTCTGACCACTTTATTGGGTAGTTGAAATTGGTAAATTGGCGGTTTCTTGTACTCAGTCGATAGAACAAATGGAGTTCTAAAGAAATAGGTATGAGTTTGGTCGACTGGAACAATGGAATTGGCCGAAAATAGGGCTCAAAGTCGGCGAAATCGCCGATGCATATATATCGCTGAGATCACTATCTTCGCGAGAGCGTAATTCCATAAGTTTTCCATCAAATTTCGTACTTTTGATGTCATTAACACCGGGAAAATATTCTCTATCATTTCATAAGATTTTTTTTTTTCGAATATTTTGCGACACCAGGAGACACTTCAGGATTTGGGGTTGCGACAGTCAAAGGGTTAAATATGAAATTCATTGATGAGAAATTTCAATTACAGTGAACCCTCAGAAATCGAACATAATCCATTCCAGGAGCTTGTTCTTAACTCGAAATGTTCGAAAATCGAATCGATATTTCCCATAAGAAATAATGGAAATACAATTAATCCGTTCCTGCTGTCAGGAGGAATGACAAAATAGTAATTCACTATGACGCTGTTATCAACTCGACAGCTTATTTATCTATCACAATTCATCTAATATGACATAATAAACAATATAAATAACATAAAAACCTGATATACACTCTAGAATGAATAAAATATGTATGTCATTACGAATGTGGTGGCAGGGGGGGGAGGGTGGTGGCGTGCATACTTGGTCCAGCTATGAAAACATCTTCCCATTCTTTCCTCCTTCAGATGTGTTAGTATAAGAGAAAACGGAGTTTGTAATGCTAACTGCATTAGATCACTTCTTTCCAGTCGGCTTCAAGGAGTGAACAGAATTCATTCCTGTCCAGACTGGTAACAGTAACAACAACAACAACAACTGGTTTATTTACAAAACTCCTGAACCTTCTATACTCTCATTCTCTCGTTTATTCATTTAATCTTGTTAAACGCCTCTCACTCTACATTAAGACTGCCTCTTACCACCACTGCCTCTCACCACCACTGCCTCTCACCACCACTGCCTCTCACCACCACTGCCTCTCACCACCACTGCCTCTCACCACCACTGCCTCTCACCACCACTGCCTCTCACCACTACTGCCTCTCATCACCACTGCCTCTCATCACCACTGCCTCTCATCACCACTGCCTCTACCACCACTGCCTCTCACCACCACTGCCTCTCACCACCACTGCCTCTCACCACCACTGCCTCTCACCACCACTGCCTCTCACCACCACTGCCTCTCATCATTACTGCCTCTCATCACTACTGCCTCTCACCACCACTGCCTCTCATCACCACTGCCTCTCATCACCACTGCCTTTCACCACCACTGCCTCTAACACTGCCTCAAGCAATGAACAAGGTCCAAACATAATTAATTAATTGTGAAATGTTTGGAAGAGCAAGCAGGGTAATGTTCACTGGAGGATAAGCAAAGCTAGACTGACTCACGACGCCTGGGCAGACAGGTCTGGTACGCACTTGTTCGATTAGCAGAATGTGTTCGATTACCGAAATCAAATTTGTGGTTCTATTTCTAATTTATTCGATTACCGAGCTGTTCGATTTCCGAGGGTCCACTGTACTCCGATATGGAAAACATGAGGAAATTGAAACTACATTGGAGTATAAAACAAATTCCAACCACACAATAGAGAGAAAAACTAATGTAAAAGACCTGGGAGTAATCATGTTGGAAGATCTCACCTTCAAAGACCATAACATTGTACCAATCACATCTGCTACAAAAATGACAGGATGGATAATGAGAACCTTCAAAACTAGGGATGCCAAGCCCATGATAACACTTTTCAGGTCGCTTGTTCTATCTAGGTTGGAGTATTGCTGCACACTAACGGCACCTTTCAAGGCAGGTGAAATTGCTGACCTAGAAAATGTAGAGAGAAGCTTCACGGCACACATAACTGCGATAAAACACCTCAATTACTGGGAATGCTTGAAGTTCCTAAACCTGTACTCCCTAGAACACATGATTATATACACTTGGAAAATCCTAGAGGTATTAGTATCGAACTTGCACACAAAAATTACTCCCTATTAAAGCAAAAGACTCGGCAGGAGATGCAACATCCCCCAGTGAAAAGCAGGGGGGGCCACTAGCACAATAAGAAACAACACAATAAGTGTCAGGGGCCCAAGACTGTTCAACTGCCTCCCAGCATACATAAGGGGGATTACCAATAGACCCCTGGCTGTCTTCAAGCACGCACTGGACAAGCACATAAAGTCAGTACCTGACCAGCCGGGCTGTGGTTCGTACGTCGGTTTGCCTGCGGCCAACAGTAACAGCCTGGTTGATCAGGCCCTGATCCACCATGAGGCTTGCTCACAGACCGGGCTGCGGGGGCATTGACCCCTGGAAACTTCTCCAGGTATACTCCAGGTATGCCGGGGCGCTCACCCTGCATAATGCATTGAGATGCACTGTACATGTAGTCTTTGATGCTTTTCTAGCTGTGTTGGATATACCTGCAGTCTTTGTTGCTGTGTTGGTTATATCTGTAGTCTTTGTAGCTGTGTTGGATATACTTGTAGTCTAGTCTCTGATGCTGTGTTGGATATACAGTGGAACCCCGGTTAACGAAAAAAATTAATTGCAGAAGCCTGCTCAAGTGCCATTACCGAACGAATTTTCTTAAGAAAAAATGTCATTTAGGTTAGTCTATTTCAGACCCCCAAAAATACACTTCCACAAGCACTTACAATATTATACTTACATAATTGTACGATTTCTGGGGTGTTCGTTAACCGGGATTCCACTGTACTTGTAGTCTCTGATGTGTTGGATATACTTGTAGTCTCTGATGCTGTGTTGGATATACTTGTAGTCTTGATGTTGTGTTGGATATACAGTGAACCCCCGGTGTTCGACGGCGTCGGAGCTCGGCCAAATCGGTGTTCAACGTTTTTTTTTACAATATTTTTGACTCTGTATTAGGCGGCCACTCGGAGTTGGGCGAGTTGGCTATCCGTCCCGGACGCGTATGCGTGTGGCCGTGGCCCAGCTGGGCGCCCAGGCACTCAGTGTTATTGTTTACAAGCGAGCGACCACTACCCACGCACCACCCACACATTCATACCATATATATTGTCATTATTCCAGTGTTTTTAATGCTTGCAACTGCTAAATAAGCCACCATGGGCCCCAGAAGAATGTGCAGGGAGTGAAGCATTCATGCAGGGAGTGTAGCATCTATGCAGGGAGTGTAGCAGGCATGCAGGGAGTGTAGCATTCATGCAGGGAGTGAAGCAGGGATGCAGGGAGTGTAGCAGGGATGCAGGGAGTGTAGCAGGGATGCAGGGAGTGTAGCAGGGATGCAAGGAGTGTAGCAGGGATGCAGGGAGTGTAGCAGGGATGCAGGGAGTGTAGCAAGGATGCAGGGAGTGTAGCAAGGATGCAGGGAGTGTAGCAAGGATGCAGGGAGTGTAGCAAGGATGCAGGGAGTGAAGCAGGGATGCAGGGAGTGAAGCAGGGATGCAGGGAGTGTAGCAGGGATGCAGGGAGTGTAGCAGGGATACAGGGAGTGTAGCAAGGATGCAGGGAGTGTAGCAAGGATGCAGGGAGTGTAGCAAGGATGCAGGGAGTGTAGCAAGGATGCAGGGAGTGTCGCAAGGATGCAGGGAGTGTAGCAGGCATGCAGGGAGTGTAGCATTCATGCAGGGAGTGAAGCAGGGATGTAGGGAGTGTAGCATTCATGCAGGGAGTGTAGCAAGGATGCAGGGAGTGTAGCAGGGATGCAGGGAGTGTAGCAAGGATGCAGGGAGTGTTGCAAGGATGCTGGGAATGTAGCAAGGATGCAGGGAGTGTAGCAAGGATGCAGGGAGTGTAGCAAGGATGCAGGGAGTGTAGCAAGGATGCAGGGAGTGTAGCAAGGATGCAGGGAGTGTAGCAAGGATGCAGGGAGTGTAGCAAGGATGCAGGGAGTGTAGCAAGGATGCAGGGAGTGTAGCAAGGATGCAGGGAGTGTAGCAAGGATGCAGGGAGTGTAGCAGGCATGCAGGGAGTGTAGCAAGGATGCAGGGAGTGTAGTAGTCATGCAGGGAGTGTAGCATTCAAAGAAAAAGGCCAGTAACCCCAGAAAAGAACTTGGTACCTGCAGTGTTAATGGAAGGGGATTCCCCTTCCAAACACTAGCATGCTACTCCACCTTCTCCCCTCCTCCACACATCAACAACTCTTCAATAAATGTAAGTGACATGTTATTGTACTATTTATTTTTTATTTTTTTTATAAAATTGTGTTTAATTTAATGTCAAAAAGTTCTAAAAAATATTTTATTTTAATATTTTTGGATGTCTGGAACGGATTAATTTTATTTCCATTATTTCTTAAGGGGAAAATAGAATCGGAGTTCAACCAAACCGGTGGTCGACGGGCCCTCTGTGACGCATTACCGACGAGAACCGGGGGCTCACTGTACTTGTAGTCTCTGATGCTGTGTTGAATATACTTGTAGTTTCTGATGCTGTGTTGGATATAAACTTACAGTTCAATTTGTTGTCCACAATGAAACTTACAAAAATTCTCCTTATATTTTTTAAGTTAGTTTCATTGATTCTAATATGTAATTGGGGATGTTGTATGACCTCATGCAGGTCAGTGTTGCTGACCTATAGTGAGTCAGACTCAACCGTCACATTCCTATGATGTGTCACTAGGAAATGGTAATCATTGACATGTTTTACCACTGATACCTGTGGTCATCTGCGTCCTGTGATTATTTTTGGTACTGGTTCTCTTATGTCTTCTTTTACCTATGGACCAGACGATTGCTGTTTGAGCTTAGTGTGATATTTACCCCAGTCTGTTTTGGTTAGTAGTAGTACACATTGCCTGCCAGTAGGGTTCTAATGTTGGGTGGGTGAGTTGTTCCTATATACGTACAGTGGACCCCTGGTTTACGTACTGCTCCAAACTCAAACAATTACGTAAGTGCATTTTTGTAAGTGCTTTTGTAAGTGTATTTTTGGGGGTCTAAAAGGACTAATCTAATTTACATTATTTCTTATGGGAACAAATTCGTTTGGTAACGGCATTTGAATAGCATTCTGGAACTAATTAATTACGTAAACCAGGGGTCCACTGAATCTTGTTCTTAGAATTTTCTTGGAGACCTGGTTAACTTGAAGAGTCTGTAAATTATCTAGCAAACACTGTACTGCTGTCTGTAAGAGAAGCAAAGCTCATAGATTTAGAAGTATACAAATTCTGGAATTTATGTACTTTACTCCCATCTTTAGTACACAATGTTTCTGAAATAATCTTAGGAATTTTTCTCTTCATGGAGGGGTGTACTTGGTGCTGGTGAAAGGCTCTTAATGCAAGGAGTTGGAGGTACCTTTCTCTTGAATAAGACCTGATTGCTTTCCTATTTGAGTGCTCTATGAATTCTATAAGTTTAGTGTTTTCCCATGAATACAACAATAATTATGAAAATATTAAATTGTTAAGACATAGACACCCTACCTAGGTGGGAGATGGCTGGTGTTTGTTAAGACATACACACAATACCTAGGTGGGAGATGGCTGGTGTTTGTTAAGACATAGATACCCTACCTAGG
Organism: Cherax destructor; assembly: GCA_009830355.1. Taxonomy (NCBI): domain Eukaryota; kingdom Metazoa; phylum Arthropoda; class Malacostraca; order Decapoda; family Parastacidae; genus Cherax; species Cherax destructor. The sequence goes on along the minus strand of WNWK01006878.1, from coordinate 28,679 downwards.
TGGGAGATGGCTGGTGTTTGTTAAGACATAGACACCCTACCTAGGTGGGAGATGACTGGTGTTTGTTAAGACATAGACACCCTACCTAGGTGGGAGATGGCTGATGCTTGTTAAGACATAGACACCCTACCTAGGTGGGAGATGGCTGGTGTTTGTTAAGACATAGTCACCCTACCTAGGTGGGAGATGGCTGATGTTTGTTAAGACATAGACAAGACATAGACACCCTACCTAGGTGGCAGATGGCTGATGTTTGTTAAGACATAGACACCCTACCTAGGTGGGAGATGGCTGATGTTTGTTAAGACATAGACACTCTACCTAGGTGGGAGATGGCTGGTGTTTGTTAAGACATAGACACCCTACCTAGGTGGAAGATGGCTGGTGTTTGTTAAAACATAGACACCCTACCTAGGTGGGAGATGGCTGGTGTTTGTTAAGACATAGACACCATACCTAGGTGGGAGATGGCTGGTGTTTGTTAAAACATAGACACCCTACCTAGGTGGGAAATAGCTGGTGTTTGTTAAGACAGAGACACCCTACCTAGGTGGGAGATGGCTGGTGTTTGTTAACCCTTTGACTGTTTCAGTCGTATATATATGTCTTACGAGCCACTGTTTCGGACGTATCAATACGCCTAAATTCTAGCGGCTTCAAATCAAACGGGAGAAAGCTGGTAGGCCCACATATGAGAGAATGCGTTTGTGTGGTCAGTGTGCTCAGTATAAAAAAAATCCTGCAGCACGTAGTACATAATGAGAGAAAAAAACTCCGACCATTTTTTTGGATTAAAACGCCTACTTTGAGGTGTATTTTCGTATAGTATTTATGGTTCTATTCTCTTTTTTATGGTCTCATTTGATAGAATTAACAACATACTACAGAAATATAAATGATTGTGATTAGTTTTATGAAGAAAACGACCTTGAAATTGAGCTCAAAGTAGGAGAAATGTTCGATTTTTGCAAATGTTCAAGAGTAAACAAATCATGCCACGCGTCCAATATACATCAATTGGTGAGTCTAATATTCTTTCACAAGTGCACTGATATTATTTATACCATTTTTACAATAATGCAATAGTCTGCATAACGGTAAATCTTCTATTTTTTATGTGAATAAAAAATTGAAATAGAAACCAAAAGTAATATAAGAGGGGCCTTTTTTCTGAGACTAATGAACAGATAACATCTTATTTTGGTGCCAGGAATGTCTGCATTGTTTATTCTGGACCCTATTTTGAAATTGACAACTTTTTTATTTTGCATGAAATTGGCCAAATTGCCAATTTCTGATCACTTTATTTGGTAGTTGAAATCGATAAATTGGTGGTTTCTTTTACTTAATCGATAGAATAACTGGAGTTCTAAAGAAATATCTATGAGTTTGGTCAACTGGAACAATGGAATTTACCAAAAATAGGGCTCAAAGTCGGCGAAATTGCCGATGCTTATGTATTGCTGAGATCACTAACTTCGCGAGAGCGTAATTCCGTGAGTTTTCGATCAAATTTCAAACTTTTAATGTCTTTACCATCGGGAAACGATTCTCTATCATTTCATAAGAAAAAATAATTTATTTATTTTTTTTAAATTTTACGACAACATGAGAGCACTCAGGATCGAGGGTTGCGACAGTCAAAGGGTTAAGACAGACACCCTACCTAGGTGGGAGATGGCTGGTGTTTGTGAAGACATAGTCACCCTACCTAGGTGGGAGATAGCTGATGTTTGTTAAGACATAGACAAGACATAGACACCCTACCTAGGTGGGAGATGGCTGGTGTTTGTTAAGACATAGATACCCTACCTAGGTGGGAGATGGCTGGTGTTTGTTAAGACAGACACTCTACCTAGGTGGGAGATGGCTGGTGTTTGTTAAGACATAGATACCCTACCTAGGTGGGAGATGGCTGGTGTTTGTTAAGACATAGTCACCCTACCTAGGTGGGAGATAGCTGATGTTTGTTAAAACATAGACAAGACATAGACACCCTACCTAGGTTGGAGATTGCTGGTGTTTGTTAAGACAGACACCATACCTAGGTGGGAGATGGCTGGTGTTTGTTAAGACATAGATACCCTACCTAGGTGGGAGATGGCTGGTGTTTGTTAAGACATAGACACCTTAACTAGGTGGGAGATGGCGGGTGTTTGTTAAGACATAGACACCTTAACTAGGTGGTAGATGGCTGGTGTTTGTTAAGACATAGACAAGACATAGACACCCTACCTAGGTGGGAGATGGCTGGTGTTTGTTAAGACATAGACACCCTACCTAGGTGGGAGATGGCTGGTGTTTGTTAAGACATAGACAAGACATAGACACTCTACCTAGGTGGGAGATAGCTAGTGTTTGTTAAGACAGACACTCTACCTAGGTGGGAGATGGCTGGTGTTTGTTAAGACAGACACTCTACCTAGGTGGGAGATGGCTGGTGTTTGTTAAGACATAGATACCCTACCTAGGTGGGAGATGGCTGGTATTTGTTAAGACATAGATACCCTACCTAGGTGGGAGATGGCTGGTGTTTGTTAAGACATAGACACCTTAACTAGGTGGGAGATGGCTGGTGTTTGTTAAGACATAGACACCTTAACTAGGTGGTAGATGGCTGGTGTTTGTTAAGACATAGACACCCTACCTAGGTGGGAGATGGCTGGTGTTTGTTAAGACATAGACACCCTACCTAGGTGGGAGATGGCTGGTGTTTGTTAAGACATAGACAAGACATAGACACTCTACCTAGGTGGGAGATAGCTAGTGTTTGTTAAGACATAGTCACCCTAACTAGGTGGGAGATGGCTGGTGTTTGTTAAAACATAGACACCCTACCTAGGTGGGAGATGGCTGGTGTTTGTTAAGACATAGACACCCTACCTAGGTGGGAGATGGCTGGTGTTTGTTAAGACAGACACCATACCTAGGTGGGAGATGGCTGGTGTTTGTTAAGACAGACACCCTACCTAGGTGGGAGATGGCTGGTGTTTAAGACATACACACCCTACCTAGGTGGGAGATGGCTGGTGTTTGTTAAGACATAGACACCCTACCTAGGTGGGAGATGGCTGATGTTTGTTAAGATATAGACAAAACATAGACACCCTACCTAGGTGGGAGATGGCTGGTGTTTGTTAAGACATAGACACCCTACCTAGGTGGGAGATGGCTGGTGTTTGTTAAGACATAGACAAGACATAGACACCCTACCTAGGTGGGAGATGGCTGGTGTTTGTTAACCTTTTCAGGGTCCAACCCATTTTTGAAAGGGGTGCGCCAGTGTCCAATAATTTAAAAAAAAAATTGTTTTTTTTTTCTTGTGAAATGGTAGAGAATCTTTTTCTGAAGGTAATAAAACAAAAAGTACGAAATTTGATTGAAAATTTACGAAATTATGCTCGCGAATTTTGATGTGTCAGCGATATTTACGCATAAGCAATTTTGCCAACTTTGACTCCCATTTTAGGCCAATTACATTATTCCAGTCAACCAAATTCTTAGTTATTTCACTAGTATTACTTCTATTCTATCGATTGAGCACAAGAAATTGCCCAGTCAACTGTTTCAACTACAAAATAAAGTGATTGGAAATTGGTAATTTAGCCAATTTTACTCAAAGTTCAAAATATTCCAATTTCAAAATAGGGTGCAGAATAAACAATGCAGGCATTCCTGGCACTAAACTAACATTTCCTCTGTTCATTAGTTACGTTTTCAGTCTTACAAATGAATTCCATTTTTATTTTTTATTCACATAATGAATTTTTATTCAAACCAAAAAATGGAAGATTTACTGTTATGCAATATTGTAATAATTGTACAAATAATATCACCACATTTGTGAACGTATATTAGACCCACCAGCTTGCGCGTATTAGACGTGTGAGGTCATTTGTTTACTCTTGGACATCGGCAAATATTTAACTTTTCTGCTACTTTGAGCTCAGTTTCAAGCCATTTCCAGTACTAAAACCAATCAAAATCATCTCTATATCTGTAATATATCTTCCATTCTATCAAATGAGACCAAGAAATCGCAAATACAACTACAAAAATTATACGAAAAAACACTGCAAAGTCGCTGTTTTAATAGAAAATTACGGTTTCAGTTTTTTTTCTCATTATGCACTGTGTGCTGCAGGATTTGTTTTATGTGGTTCACACTTACCACATAGATGAATTCTAGGCCCAAATTTACCGCTCAAAGCTTATCTGAGTGAGCTGAGCTCATGACGTAGACCTACGGTTTGGCCCTGAACTCAAAGCCGTAGAACTACAGCACGGACCCTGAAAGGGTTAAGACATAGACACCCTACCTAGGTGGGAGATGGCTGATGTTTGTTAAGACATAATCACTCTACCTAGGTGGGAGATGGCTGGTGTTTGTTAAGACACAGATAACCTACCTAGGTGGGAGATAGCTGATGTTTGTTAAGACATAGATACCCTACCTAGGTGGGAGATGGCTGATGTTTGTTAAGACATAGACACCCTACCTAGGTGGGAGATGGCTGATGTTTGTTAGACATGATACTACTGGTGGAGATGTCTGATGTTTGTTAAGACATAGTCACCCTACCTAGGTGGGAGATGGCTGATGTTTGTTAAGACATAGTCACCCTACCTAGGTGGGTCTTCTCCTTCATGTACTCTAATTGAAGAGTTTTTTTCAGATTGAGAATGGTCGAGTTAGGTTCACTGTTGAGCATGAATTTGAGGTGAGTCTCACCTTGATGGGGGATTCTCCTAGTGAGCCTTGGAGACTCTTGGAGATTGAAATTCTGGTAGAAGATAAGGAGACTGGAGATGGCAAGGCCCTTGTTCATCCAATGCAGGTAAGATAAGATTTGTTTGGATTTTTAACCTGGAGGGTTAGCCACCTCCATGAGGCCTGGTGTCAGACTGAGCTGCAGGGGCATTGACCCCCAAAACCCTCTCCAGGTACCAGGTATACCTCGTATATTCCAAGAAAGTCAGTGTGGCGAGGACTGTCCGTCTTATTTCCTTTGGGGTCTTTTAATCTTGTCCCTCAGAATGCCACCCACACCAGTCAACTAACACCCAGGCACCTAATTACTGCTAGGTGAGCAGGGATAGCAGGTGTAAGGAAACAAGCCCAATATTTCCACCCAGCTGGGGATTGAACCTCAGACACTCAGTGTATTATGCAAGAGTATTGTCAACCAGGCCACTGAGGCATGAAGCAGTGCAAACCTTCCTGTATATCACTGAGTATGGAAAGATTTATTGATAATTTCTTTCCTTCTTTTATATACTTACATAGATTTTTGAGGTTATTTCTGTGTAAAATGAATTAATAGAAGTTTATGCATTTTGAAGAATGGGTAGAGATGTTGCAGATCACAGGATCATCTGCACACTTATGGCAAGACATAATTGTGCTGTCTGCACACCCCTGACATAACAGCAATTGTTGATATCTGCAGACATCTGGCAAAACATCAGTTGTGATGTCTGTACATGTCTGTCAACAGAGCAGTTAAATTGATTATTTTAGACTTGAGTCCTGGAAATATGAAGTACAATGCCTGCACTTTAAAGGAGGGGTCTGGGATAGTGACAGTTGGGAGGGACTTACTCTCAGCTGTCGTATCTGAGCGCCTCTGCAAAGACAGTGATTATGTATGAGTGAGGTAAAAGTGTTGAATGATTGATGTACACTTCTGGGATGATAGCATTTGAATGAGTGATGATGAATGTGCTTTCATCTTTATGTCACCCTTCCTTAATAAAAACTCTTTACAGCATTCAGTAACTTACTACCTATTCCATACACTTGCAACATTTCCCACATTGCTGCCCTATCCACTCTATCATATGCCTTTTCTAAATCCATAAATTCGGTAATTTCATGCACTGGCCAGGGAGGTACAACATCGTTTAGGAGTGAAGAAGAGCAGGATGTGAGTGTGGAGGAGGTGCGTGAGGCATTACGTAAAATGAAAGGGGGTAAAGCAGCTGGAACTGACGGGATCATGACAGAAATGTTAAAAGCAGGGGGATATATAGTGTTGGAGTGGTTGGTATTTTTGTTTAATAAATGTATGAAAGAGGGGAAGGTACCTAGGGATTGGCAGAGAGCATGTATTGTTCCTTTATATAAAGGGAAGGGGGATAAAAGAGATTGTAAGAATTATAGGAGAATAAGTTTATTGAGTAGCCATGCGTGTTGTAAAAGTCAACTAAAATGCCGGGAACAATGGGCTAGTAACCCCTTTCCTGTATAGCTTACTAAAAAGAAAAAGAAGAAAACCGTCAAAGTGGGATGTTTGAATGTGCGTGGATGTTGTGCGAATGATAAGAAAGAGATGATTGTAGATGTCATGAATGAAAAGAAGCTGGATGTCCTGGCTTTAAGTGAGACAAAGCTGAAGGGGGTAGGAGAGTTTCAGTGGGGAGAAATAAATGGGATTAGGTCAGGGGTTTCAAATAGAGTTAGAGCTAAAGAAGGAGTGGCAATAATGTTGAATAGTCAGTTATGGCAGGTAAAGAGGGAATATAAATGTATAAATTCATGGATTATGTGGAGTAAAATAAAGGTTGGATGTGAAAAGTGGGTTATAGTAAGTGTTTATGCACCTGGAGAAAAGAGAAGTGTAGAGGAGAGAGAGAGATTTTGGGAAATGTTGAGTGAGTGTGTGGGGAGTTTTGAACCAAGTGAGAGAGTAATTGTGGTTGGGGATCTTAATGCTAAAGTGGGTAAAAATGTTGTGGAGGGAGTAGTAGGTAAATTTGGGGTGCCAGGGGTAAATGTAAATGGGGAACCATTAATTGAGCTATATGTAGAAAGAGGTTTGGTAATAAGTAATACATATTTTATGAAAAAGAGGATAAATAAATATACAAGGTATGATATAGCACGTAAGGAAAGTACAGTGGTGCCTCGGTTTACGATATTTTTTTGTTCCAGAATGCTGTTCAAGTGCCATTACCAAACGAATTTATCCCCATAAGGAATAATGTAAAATAGACTAGTCCTTTTAGACCCCCAAAAATACACTTACAAAAGCATTTAAAAAAATAAACTTACATAAAAGGGCTATTTTGGGGACCATCATAAACCGAGGTACCACTGTAGTTTGTTGGATTATGTATTGGTGGATAAAAGGTTGATGGGTAGGCTTCAGGATGTACATGTTTATAGAGGGGCAACGGATATATCGGATCATTAATTGGTTGTAGCTACAGTTAGAGTAAAAGGTAGATGGGACAAAAAGAAAATGGCAACAGAAAGTAAGAGAGAGGTAAAAGTGTATAAACTAAGGGAGGAGGAAGTTAGGGTGAGATATAAGCAACTATTGGCAGAAAGGTGGGCTAGTGCAAGTATGAGTAGTGGGGGGGTTGAAGAGAGTTGGGATAGTTTTAAAAATGCAGTATTAGAATGTGGGGCAGAAGTTTGTGGCAATAGGAGGGTGGGTGCAGGAGGAAAGAGGAGTGAGTGGTGGAATGAAGTAGTAAAGGGTGTGATAAGAGAGAAAAAGGTAGCCTATGAGAGGTTTTTACAAAACAGAAGTGTTAATAGAAGAGCAGAGTATATGGAGAGTAAAAGAAAGGTGAAGAGAGTGGTGAGAGAGTGCAAAAAAAGAGCGGATGAAAGAATGGGAGAGCCTCTGTCAAGAAATTTTGCTGAAAACAAGAAAAATTTTGAAGTGAGATAAACAAGGTAAGAAAGCCTAGGGAACGAATGGATTTGTCAGTTAAAAACAGAGTAGGGGAGTTAGTAGATGGGGAGCTGGAGGTTTTGGGTAGATGGCTGGAATATTTTGAGGAACTTTTAAATGTCGATGAAAAAAGGGAGGCGGTAATTTCATGTACTGGCCAGGGAGGTACAACATCGTTTAGGAGTGAAGAAGAGCAGGATGTGAGTGTGGGGGAGGTGCGTGAGGCATTACGTAGAATGAAAGGGGGTAAAGCAGCTGGAACTGATGGGATCATGACAGAAATGTTAAAAGCAGGGGAGGATATAGTGCTGGAGTGGTTGGTATTTTTGTTTAATAAATGTGAGATTAATAAGTTGAGGAAGCCTAGGGAACAAATGGATTTGACAGTTAAAAACAGGAGAGGAGAGTTATTAAAATGAGAGTTAGAGGTATCGGGAAGATGGGGGGAATATTTTGAAAAGTTGTTAAATGTTGATGAAGACAGGGAAGCTGTGATTTCGTGTATAGGGCAAGGAGGAATAACATCTTGTAGGAGTGTGGAAGAGCCAGTTGTGAGTGTGGGGGAAGTTCGTGAGGCAGTGGGTAGAATGAAAGGGGGTAAGGCAGCTGGGATTGATGGGATAAAGATAGAAATGTTAAAAGCAGGTGGGGATATAGTTTTGGAGTGGTTAGTGCTATTATTTAATAAATGTATGGAAGAGGGTAAGGTACCTAGGATTGGCAGAGAGCGTGTATTGTTCCTTTGTATAAAGGCAAAGGGACAAAAGAGAGTGCAAAAAATATAGGGAATAAGTCTGTTAAGTGTACCTGGTAAAGTGTATGGTAGAGTTATTATTGAAAGAATTAAGAGTAAGACAGAAAGCAGGATAGCAGATGAACAAGGGGCTTTAGGAAAGGTAGGGGTGTGTAGACCAAGTGTTTACAGTGAAACATATAGGTGAACAGTATTTGGATAAGGGTAAAGAGGTTTTTGTGGCATTTATGGATTTGGAAAACGCGTATGATAGGGTGGATAGGGGGGCAATGTGGCAGATGTTGCAGGTGTATGGAATAGGAGGTAGGTTACTGAAAGCAGTGAAGAGTTTTTATGAGGATAGTGAGGCTCAAGTTAGAGTGTGTAGGAGGGAAGGGAACTATTTCCTAGTAAAAATGGGCCTTAGACAAGGATGTGTGATGTCACCGTGGTTGTTCAATATATTTATAGATGGGGTTGTAAGAGAAGTGAATGCGAGGGTCTTGGCAAGAGGTGTGGGGTTAAAAGATAAAGAATTAAATACAAAGTGGGAGTTGTCACAGTTGCTTTTTGCTGATGACACTGTGCTTTTGGGAGATTCTGAAGAGAAGTTGCAGAGGTTGGTGGATGAATTTGGTAGGGTGTGTAAAAGAAGAAAATTGAAAGTGAATATAGGAAAGAGTAAGGTGATGAGGATAACAAAAAGATTAGGTGACGAAAGATTGGATATCAGATTGGAGGGAGAGAGTATGGAGGAGGTGAATGTATTCAGATATTTGGGAGTGGACATGTCAGCAGATGGGTCTATGAAGGATGAGGTGAATCATAGAATTGATGAGGGAAAAAGGGTGAGTGGAGCACTGCGGAGTCTGTGGAGACAAAGAACTTTGTCCATGGAAGTAAAGAAGGGAATGTATGAGAGTATAGTTATACCAACACTCTTATATGGGTGTGAAGCATGGGTGATGAATGTTGCAACGAGGAGAAGGCTGGAGGCAGTGGAGATGTCATGTCTGAGGTCAATGTGTGGTGTGAATATGATGCAGAGAATTCGGAGTTTGGAAATTAGGAGGAGGTGTGGGATTACCAAAACTATTATCCAGAGAGCTGAGGAGGGGTTGTTGAGGTGGTTCGGACATGTAGAGAGAATGGAACGAGATAGAATAACTTCGAGAGTGTATAAATCTGTATTGGAGGGAAGGCGGGGTAGGGGTCGGCCTAGGATGGGTTGGAGGGAGGGGGTAAGGGAAGTTTTGTGTGCGAGGGGCTTGGACTTCCAGCAAGCATGTGTGAGCGTATTTGATAGGAGTGAATGGAGACAAATGGTTTTTAATACTTGACGTGCTGTTGGAGTGTGAGCAAAGTAACATTTATGAAGGGATTCAGGGAAACCGGCAGGCCGGACTTGAGTCCTGGAGATTTGAAGTACAGTGGCTGCACTCTGAAGGAGGGGTGTTAATGTTGCAGTTTTATAACTGTAGTGTAAAGCACCCCTCTGGCAAGACAGTGATGGAGTGAATGATGATGAAAGTTTTTCTTTTTCGGGCCACCCTGCCTTGGTGGAATCGGCCGATGTGTTAATAAAAAAATGTATGAAAGAGGGAAGGTACCTAGGGATTGGCAGAGAGCATGTATAGTTCCTTTATATAAAGGGAAGGGGGATAAAAGAGAGTGTAAAAATTATAGGGGAAGAAGTTTACTGAGTATACCAGGTAAAGTGTATGGCAGGGTTATTATTGAAAGAATTAGAGGTAAGACAGAGAGTAGGATTGCAGATGAGCAAGGAGGCTTTAGAGTGGGTAGGGGATGTGTAGATCAAATGTTTACAGGGAAGCATATATGTGAACAGTATTTAGATAAAGGTAGAGAAGTTTTCATTGCATTTATGGATTTAGAAAAGGCATTTGATAGAGTGGATAGGGGAGCAATATGGAAAATGTTGCAAGTGTATGGAATAGGTAGTAAAGAGTTTTTATGAGGATAGTGAGGCTCAGGTTAGGGTGTGTAGGAGAGAGGGAGATTACTTCCCGGTAAAAGTAGGTCTTAGACAGGGATGTGTAATGTCACCATGGTTGTTTAATATATTTATAGATGGGGTTGTAAAAGAAGTAAATGCTAGGGTGTTGGGGAGAGGTGTGGGATTAAATTATGGGGAATTAAATGCAAAATGGGAGTTGACACAGTTACTTTTTGCTGATGATACTGTGCTTATGGGAGATTCTAAAGAAAAGTTGCAAAGGTTAGTGGACGAGTTTGGGAGGGTGTGTAAAGGTAGAAAGTTGAAAGTGAACATAGATAAGAGTAAGGTGATGAGGGTGTCAAACTATTTAAATAAAGAAAAATTGGATATCACATTGGAGAGAGGGATTATGGAAGAAGTAAATGTTTTCAGATATTTGGGAGTGTACGTGTCAGCGGATGGGTTTATGAAGGATGAGGTTAACCATAGAATTGATGAAGGAAAAAAGGTGAGTGGTGCGTTGAGGTATCTGTGGAGACAAAAAACGTTATCCATGGAGGCAAAGAAGGTAATGTACGAAAGTATAGTGGTACCAACACTCTTATATGGGTGTGAAGCATGGGTTGCAAATGCTGCAGCGAGGAGGAGGCTGGAGGCAGTGGAGATGTCCTGTCTAAGGGCAATGTGTGGTGTAAATATTATGCAGAAAATTCGGAGTGTGGAAATTAGGAGATGGTGTGGAGTTACTAAAAGTATTTGTCAGAGGGCTGAAGAGGGGTTGTTGAGGTGGTTTGGTCATTTAGAGAGAATGGATCAAAGTAGAATGACTTGGAGAGTGTATAAATCTGTAGGGGAAGGAAGGCGGGGTAGGTGTTGTCCTAGAAAAGGTTGGAGGGAGGGGGTAAAGGAGGTTTTGTGGGCGAGGGTCTTGGATATTCAGCAAGCATGTGTGAGCGTGTTAGATAGGAGTGAGTGGAGACGAATGATTTTTGGGACCTGATGAGCTGTTGGAGTGTGAGCAGGGTAACATTTTTTGAAGTGATTCAGGGAAACCAGTTAATTGATTTAATTGGACTTGAGTCCTGGAAATGGGAAGTACAATGCCTGTTCTTTAACCCTTTGGGGGTCGGTGCCGTACTAGTACGTTTTACGAGCAGGGGTCGGTGCCGTACTAGTACGCGTAAATTCTAGCGGCCTCAAATTAAGTAGGAAACGGCTGGTAGCCCTACATATGAAAGAATGGGTCTGTGTGGTCAGTGTGCGCAGTATAAAAAAATAATGCACCACACACTGCATAATGAGAGAAAAAAAACTCCGACCGTTTTTTCGTTTAAAACAGCGACTTTGCAGTCTATTTTCGTATGGTATTTATTGATGTATTCTCGTTTTCTTGGTCTCATTTGATAGAATGGAAGATATATTACAGAAATAGAGATGATTTTGATTGGTTTGACAATGACAAGTACCTTGAATTTGAGCTCAAATTAGCGAAAATGTTCGATTTTTGACGATGTTCAAGAGTAAACAAATCACACCATGCGTCCAATACACATCAACTGGCGAGTCTAATATTCATGCACAAGTGCTCTGATATTATTTATACCATTTTTACAATGATGTAGTTGTATACATAACAGTAAATCTTCTATTTTTTGTGGGAATAAAAATTCAAAATGAAAAGCAAAAGTAATGTAAGAGGGGCTTGGAGACGTGATTAATGAACAGAGAAGATGTTATTTTAGTGCAAGGAATGTCTGCCTTGTTTATTCTGGACCCTATTTTGAAATTGGCATCGTTTGAAATTTGTGTGAAATTGGCCAAATTGCCATTTTCTGACCACTATTTTGGGTAGTTGAAATTGATAAATAGGCAGTTTCTTGTACTCAATCGATAGAAGCAATGGAGTTCTAGGGAAGTAGCTATAATTTTAGTAGACTGAAACATTGGAATTTGCCGAAAATAGGGCTCAAAGTGGGCGAAATTGCCGATGCGTAGATGTCATCGATACCGCTAAACTTCGCGAAAGCATAATTCTTTTAGTTTTCGATTAAATATCATAATTTTGGTGGCGTTATGATTGGAAAAAGATTCTCTATCATTTCATAAGAATTTTTTTTTTTTTTTTTTTTGCCAAAAAAATTTCGACCCCCAGGAACAGGTTTCCGAGAAGGCCTGTCGACCCCCAAAGGGTTAAAGGAGGGGTCTGGAATAGTGACAGCTGGGAGGGACTATTCTCAGCTGTCGTATCTGAGCGCCACTGCAAAGACAGTGATTATGTATGAGTGTGGTGAAAGTGTTGAATGATGATGAAAGTATTTTCTTTTTGGGGATTTTGTTTCTTTTTGGGTCACCCTTCCTCAGTGGGAGACAGCCGACTTGTTGAAAAAAAAAAAGTTCATCGGAGTAATATGTAAATAGCTGTGCCACCTCCTAATTGATCTGGCCTACAATTGTGTATAGTCGTATAACCAGGTATGGCATAGATGTTTGTAGCATCATGTTTTAGCCAGGTTTCAGTGATAATTGAATACTGTTATGTTATTGTTGCCACTGAGTAGTGTCTTAGCCTGACTAGCAGTGTAATAAAGGTAATTATTATTAGGATAATTTATGTCATTTAATAATTGGTTAATATTAGGATTGATGTTTGCAATCATGTGACTAATGCAGGATTAAGAATGTATAACTAACAGAAAAGATACTTCTTCTTCTTTCTTTCAACACGTCGGCCGTTTCCCACCGAAGCGGGGTGGCCCAAAATGAAAAACGAAAGTTTTCCCTTTTACATTTAGTAATATATACAGGAGAAGGGGTTACTAGCCCCTTGCTCCCGGCATTTTAGTCGCCTCTTACGACACGCATGGCTTACGGAGGAAGAATTCTGTTCCACTTCCCCATGGAGATAAGAGGAAATAAGAACAAGAACTAGTAAGAAAATAGAAGAAAACCCAGAGGGGTGTGTATATATATATGCTTGTACATGAATGTGTAGTGTGACCTAAGTGTAAGTAGAAGTAGCAAGATGTACCTGTAATCTTGCATGTTTATGAGACAGAAAAAAGACACCAGCAATCCTACCATCATGTAAAACAATTACAGGCTTTCGTTTTACACTCACTTGGCAGGACGGTAGTACCTCCCTGGGTGGTTGCTGTCTACCAACCTACTACCTAGGAGAAAAGATACTATTAACAATTAATAAGGGTTGATATAATGACTATGACAAGTAGTAAATCAATATTGCTCAACGGTTAGGATTCAGTATTGCACTGAAGGTAATATGAAAGTTATAAAAGGTAGTACAAAGTACAGTGGACCCTCGGTTAAAGGCCGTTCCGGTTAAAGGCCAACTCGGTTAGAGGCCGGTTTTTTGGCTCCCGGTTAGAGGCCGTATGGGATGCGTCCGTCCACCAGGTGGGGCTGCTTGTGCTTCAGTTTGCCTGTGTCTCTCGTTGCGTGAGGAAGCTTCTGCTCATTCATCCAAACATTTTGCTCTAATCCATTGTTTTTGGTGATTATTTATCAAGTGCAACTGTGAAATAAGTCACCATGGCCCCAAGGAAAGTTCTTAGTAAAATTCCTTTGGTAAAGAAAGTGAGAAACACGATAGAATTCAAGGCAGGCAGGCATAGAGGCAAGGAGAGTAGCAGGCATGCAGGGAGTGTAGCAGGCATGCAGGGAGTGTAGCAGGCATGCAGGGAGTGTAGCAGGAAGGCAGGGAGTGTAACAGGCATGCAGGGAGTGTAACAGGCATGCAGGGAGTGTAGCAGGCATGCAGGGAGTGTAGCAGGCATGCAGGGAGTGTAGCAGACATGCAGGGAGTGTAGCAGGCATGCAGGGAGTGTAGCAGGCATGCAGGGAGTGTAGTTGGTGGAGTGACTCTCAAGCTGATCCTAGTGGCATTAAAAGACCACAGAGAGAGCTTTGCTACCTGAAGTCTTTGTGGAGGGTGATTACCCTTCCAAACACTAACTCCTCCCTCTTTCCTCCTCCCTATCTTCCAGAAGCCAGCATTAGTCTTCAATAAAGGTATGTAATACTGATTTAATTGTTATTTTTTTTTTTTTTTTTAATATTTTTGTCTGGAACGGATTAATTGTATTTACATTAATTCTTATGGGGAATATTATTTTGGTTAAAGGCCATTTCGGTTTAAGGCCCAGCTTCTGGAACGGATTATGGCCTTTAACCGAGGGTCCACTGTATAGGTATGCAAAGAACACAGAGATTAAACAAATAATAATACAAGAATATAAAATGAATAGATAGTAAAATGGTATTAACCCTTTCACTGCCGAGACCCCTGCTCAGAAACTTGCTCTCAGTGTCGAAGAATATAAAAAAAAAATCTTTTCCCGATCGTAATAACACCAAAAGTACGAAATCTGATGGAAAACTTAGGGAATTACTCTCTCGTGAAGTTAACGGTCTCGGCGATATTTACGCATTGGCGATTTCGCCCAGTTTGAGCCCTATATTTGGCCAATTCCATTGTGCCAGTAGACCAAACCCATAGCTATTTCGCTAGAACTCCGTTTGTTCTATTGATTGAGTACAAGAAACTGCCCATTCACTGATTTCAACTACCCAATAAAGTGATCAGAAATTGGTAATTTGGCCAAGTTCATACACAATTCAAGTGAGGCCAATTTCAAAATAGGGTTCAGAATTAACAATATAAACATTCCTAGCACTAAAATAACATTTTCTCTGTTCATTAGTCATGTCTCCAGGCCCCTCTTATATTACGCTTGCTATCCATTTTGAATTTTTATTCACACAACAAATAGAAGATTTACTGTTATGCAGACTACTGCATTATTATAAAAATGGTATAAATAGTATCAGTACATTTGTGAAAGCATATTAGACCCACCAGTTGGACGCGTGATGTGATTTGTTTACTCCTGAACATTGGCAAAAAATCGAACATTTTCGCTACTTTGAGCTCAATTTCAAGGTACTTTTAGTCTGTAAACCATTCAAAATCATCTGTTTTTCTGTAATATATCTTCCATTCTATCAAATGAGACCAAGAAAACGAGAATACAACCATAATTACCATATGAAAATACACTGCGGAATCTGTGTTTTAAACGAAAAACATGGTCAGTTTTTTTTTTCTCATGCACTGCGTGCTGCAGGATTTTTTTTATCCTGCACACACTGACCACATAGACCCATTCTCTCATATGTAGGCCAACCAGCATTCTCCCGCAAGATTGGAAGCCGCTAGAATTTTGGCGTAATATTATGGGACTGACACTGGCTTGCAAGCTGTAATATTATGGGACCGACAGTGAGAGAGTGAGAGTGTTAACCAAGTGTAAGCAGTAAGATTTGATATTAAATGAATAAAAAAAGAAGTAAATGTATCTCTGTGGAAAGTGATGGCCTGCACTTAAAGCCTTGGAAGGCAGGTTGTGAGTATAAAGTAAAAAATGCACAATAAGATTTTTGACTTATAGCACAAAATTTATGCAAGCAATAGCACAAAAACATAAGACATGAGGTAGTTGGTACTAACTAGTAAAAGATAGAAAGATTTGCTCGATTATGCAGTAGGAACATACACTACACGTAGATAATGTTAAGGACGAATTGGTTAATCAGTCTCGGTAAGGTCTGCATCTCTAAGGAAATTGAATAGATAATGTTCATTTGTGATAGTATATAAACGGCCTACATCTGTTTTTCTCACTAGAATTTTCCCATCTCGAGTGAAGCACTGATGGATTTTATACACTCCATTTTTTACTCTAATTGATGTTTACTACCTTGTTTTTCTAGTAAATCTGCTTCTTTAACCCTTTGGGGGTCGACAGGCCTTCTGAGGAAAGTGTTCCTGGGGTCGAAAAATATTCGGAAAAAAAATATTATTTTTCCTTATGAAATGATAGTGTTTTTTTCTGAATCTAAATAGCTAAAAAAAAAATTTTTGCGAGCAATACTTACGGAGATATGGAGGCTTCAAGTTGACCCAAAATGATCCGGTGACAGCAGCATCGGCGACTTCCGGTTGGCCGGTAATCGTTTTTTTTTTTAAGTTGTTTTCTTATGAAATTTATTTTTTATTTTTTTCAAATAACTTTTATGGACTGTGAGACCAATATAAGTGCTGTTTTTCAAATATTCACTCGCTATTTCTTATAAAATAATGCCACAAAGTTTGTTATCACTAGTTTGTTTACAAAACATATTTACAACAATGTACAATGTACAATTATGTTTATAACTATTGTTCAATCATATATATACACATATTGAGTCACTGCAGATGTTTCTAGAAGTTCTGCAGCCTGTGGAAGTCTCTGAAACATGGTTCCATGCACAATGGTGTTTCACATTCCACACACATAAAATGAGTGTCTTTGCGTTTCTGTGGGCGTCTTTTTGTATGTGCACAGACATAACACCTCTTCTGAGCCTTTTTCTTGCAAGCAGTAGCAGGCAGTTTTGTTAGGGTAGTTGTTGGTAATTTCGTGGGCGGTTTTCTATTGCAGGTGGTGTTTCTTGGTACTTGGTGATTATTTGCCTGATAACAGACAAACAAAATTCGCCATATGGTGGTTTGTTTGTGGTCTTCAACTTATAAACATTATAAGCATTGAGCATGGAAATGTCCAGAATGTGAAAAAAGAGTTTTATGTACCACTTATAACTCTTTCTAACACAATCAGCAAACCCAATCTGCATGTCACATTTGTCTACTGAACGCATATTGAGAGTGTAGTCCATCACAGCTGCAGGTTTTAGAATGGGTTCATCGGTCTCTCTATTCACCCTGCCACTGTCTGCCATTTCATTAGGGTGAATTGATGACAACAGTGTGACATCTCGTTTGTCATGCCACCGAAATGCCATGATATCATTGGCAGCAAACGCCTGCACCTCACCTGCACGAGTGCCTGCACTGAACCTAGGCATATGCTTACGATTTGCACGCACTGTACCGCACACATCTGTCAAGTTCACTCGCAAAAAATCACTGAGGGAGGGGCTTGTGTACCATTTTTTTTTTTTTTCAACAAGTCGGCCGTCTCCCACCGAGGCAGGGTGACCCAAAAAGAAAGAAAATCCCCAAAAAGAAAGAAAATCCCCAAAAAGAAAATACTTTCATCATCATTCAACACTTTCACCACACAATAATATCCAATACAAGACTACTGTAGCAATCACAAAGCACAAACAACTTTATACCAAAGCGTTTCCTCTTGCTTGGTATATACTGCTTGAATGACAGTCTACCTTTGAACAGAATCAGTGACTCATCAGTAACAAGCTTCCTGAAGGGATAAAAATACATATTGAACTTCTCTTTCAGATACAGAAACACATTCCTAATCTTATATAACCTGTCGGTTCTGTCAGGCCTGGTTTTGTCTGAAAAATGCAACATGCGTAGAAGTAGCACAAATCGATTCACTGGTATAATATCACTGAAAGCTGGTGTTGCAATCAATCTGTCTGTTGACCAATATGATTTGATACGGTGTTTATAGACATGCGGCATAAGCATTATTGTGGCAAAGAAAAGATACATCTCTGCCACAGTTGTCTCCTTCCACTGGTGTAGACGTGATTTTGGTGAAAGAATCGTGTTTGCCATTGTGTAATCGAAGTATCTGTTGCTTTCTCTGATAATAATGTCTATCAGGGGTTCGTCAAAGAATAACTGGAAACATTCCAGTTCAGTGGCATTGTTCCCAAGTGGACAAGATGGGCGTAATCCACTGTGACTTTCATCAAACTGATGGGGATTGGGAATAAAATTGTCAGCTTCCTGCCAATCCCAGGTGCGGTCTGCTGGTGGGTACTGGATATTTACAGGTGGTTGTGGAAGTGGAGGTTGTAGTTGAGCGGGTTGGTGGGTGGGTGAGGGTTGCCTTTGTTGTAACTGAGCTGAGTCAGCGGCGTGGGTGCCAGCATGATCCACTGCTGGTGCCTCGCGCGCCGCACCACCACCACTACCAGTTGCATGCACATTTCTCATACCAACTGCAACGCTATCATCATCATTTTCACTATCACTTCCTGTTGTACGCCCACGGGATGTACTCCGAGATGTACTCCTAACCATTGGAAGAGCATATGGCACACTACCAGAGCGCATATACCGTCGTATATACTTACGCTTCACTGGTGAATATTCCTCTTCACTCGCGCTACTGGAACTATTTCGAAGGGCTTGGAGTTCATAGTCACTATGAGTATCATCACTATTGCTCACATCTGAGTCTGGGACATTAGAAAATAGGAGTTTCCGCCTTCGTTCTGGTACAACTGGCCGTGAACAAGACGCCACAGCACCAGAGGTGGACAGCTGTTCGTCGTCTGGGTTTTCCTCACTTATACCGGTATTATGGTCACTAGTTTCGGTCACAACCGCCTCAAAACCTTGAAAGTCACCTTCACTAACACCCCCATCACTGTTAGAACTGTCACTGATGAATAAAAGTGTCCCAATTCGCCGAGGAGTAAGGTGTTTCTTGCTGCGAGGCATGGTGGAGAAGGTGTACTGAAATGGTGTTCCCACAATGCACCACTGGGTGCCCAATTTTTTTCCTACTGCGCACACTGACCGCGCAGACCCATTCTTTCATCCCTAGGCCTACCAGCTGTTTCCCGCTTAATTTGAAGCCGCTAGAATTTACGCGTACTAGTACGGCAACAACCCCTGCTCGTAAAACGTACTAGTACGGCAACAACCCCTGCTCGTAAAACGAACTAGTACGGCACCGACCCCGAAAGGGTTAATATCATTGTCTAGTACATTAACTTGTAGTTGGTCTTTTATGATTATAATAGAGGTATCTTTGCAGTTAGCTTGGGTTATTTCACTGCTAAAGTGAGAGCTGTTAATTATAACTGTGTCAGATAATTTTTCTTGTTCAGTTTTGTCATCATGGCACTTGATCAAGGTAGTCAATCAAATGGGCATTAATGTTGATTTTCCAGTCCTTGATTGCTTCTTCCACCTTTGTGTTCAGAGATGTTATTTGTTCAGTGTGACTGGCAATATAGCTGTTTGTAGAGAATTGCCTGAATAGTACTTCCAGATGTCGTAATCTTCTCTTCGAGGTTAAGGATCTTGCCCTCAAGGTAGGTTATCATGGCTTCATGTTGCTCTAGTGTTGACCGAAGATCGACAGGAGTGCTGAATCCCGTAAAGGAAGGAGAGTCTGAGAGTGAGTCAGCCATGTTTGGTGTTTTTCTTCTTGTGTGGCCCTGGGCGGTGGTGAGGGGAATGGATGGAACACCGGCGTCATGCTGCACAAGTTGAATTGCAGAGTCTTTGGTGTTTTCTTTCTGTTACTATTGTTGTTTCTTCTGTGATTTCCTCTCATAGTATTACTGAAGTAGTTAATGGTGAAGTAATGGAGGAGAGAGCTTTATTTCACAGAGCTTGGGTTAAGTGTTCGTCTGGCAGCAGGGCGGTGCTTGGGTTTGCAGGGCTGTCTTCCTTAGATCATCAATTTTATCAAGTTATGGGTAGCAGTGTTAGTATTCTTGGGTCATTTTGGGTTCTACGTGGGTTTGTGCAGTTGTACCTGCAATTAGGCCATCAGAAGATTTGATGGGCCCTGGTTGTTTAAGTAAATAGTGGTGCTAAGATGCCACTGCTGCTGCTGTTCAGTTTGCCTAGTGTTTACCTGGTAAGTTATTCATAAGAACATAAGAATGGAGGAACACTGCAGAAGGTCTACTGGCCCATACAAGGCAGGTCCTTATCAAAACCACCCCTTCCCAAAGCTACCCAAGAATTTACTCCCATTTCCACAACACAAATCACACCCAGCCCCTCCCACTCATATATTTGTCCAGTCTCTCTTAAAAGCTACCCAGGGTCCTAGCCTCAATTACCCTACTCGGAAGATTGTTCCACGCATTGACCACTCTGTTTGAAAGCCAGTACAGTGGACCCTTGAGTTTCATGATTAATCCGTTCCAGAGTTCGCTGAAAGGTGAAATTCATGAATGGCGAAACCATTTTCCCCACAAGAAATAATGGAAATTCAATTAATTCGTTCCAGACCAAAAGTATTAACAAAAAAATAATTTTTTTTAAATGAAATATAGATTTCCATAGGTACATAAAGGAATGACAAATCAAGTGTAAACAAAAATATCACACTTTTATTGAAGACTCCTGGTGATGTTTGGAAGACTGGAGGAGGGGAAAGGATGGAAGAGTTGCTATTGTTTGGAAGAGAAGTCCTCTTCCATTAAGACTTCAGGTACCAAGTCCTTTTCTGGGGTTA
Source organism: Cherax destructor (assembly GCA_009830355.1). Classification (NCBI taxonomy): domain Eukaryota; kingdom Metazoa; phylum Arthropoda; class Malacostraca; order Decapoda; family Parastacidae; genus Cherax; species Cherax destructor. The sequence goes on along the minus strand of WNWK01006878.1, from coordinate 8,039 downwards.
CTTCCCTTCTTTGTTTTTTAATGCCACTAGGACCAGCTTGAAAGTCACTGGACCACTGTCGCTCAAATTTTTTTGTGGTATTAGGGGGCAAGAACTTCACTTTGATGAACTTACACTCCTCAAACAATTGGTCTTCCAAGTCGGGAGGATGAGCAGGAGAATTGTTCATTAGCAGGAGGCACTTGAGTGGCAATTTCTTGTCCAGGAGGTATTGCTTCACACTCGGGGCAAACACTGCATTGAACCAATCAAGGAAAAGTTCCCTCGTGACCCATGCCCTACTGTTAGCCTTCCACATCACACTCAATTTACTCTTGGCAACACTGTTTTTCTTAAACACACTGGGATTTTCTGAGTGATACACCAGTAAAGGCTTCTCTTTGAAATCCCCACTAGCATTACTACACAACATGAGAGTTAGCCTGTCTTTCATAGGTTTATGTGCCTTTTCCTCCTGCATAATGTAGGTCCTCTTTGGCATTTTCTTCCAAAAGAGGCCTGTTTCGTCACAATTAAACACTTGTTGGGGGAGGAATTCTTCAGCCTCTACATAGCCTTTGAATTCAGTCACAAATTTTTCAGCCACATGTTTGTCTGAACTGGCAGCCTCACCATGCCTTACCACACTGTATGCCTCTGCGCTTCTTAAATCTCTCTAACCAGCCTTTGCTGGCCTTAAATTTGCATACATCACCAATCGTCGTGCAACTGCCTTGCCTTTTCAGAAATTATTGATTGCATAACAGTATCTCCTGCTAACTGTTTTTGGCTAATCCACACCAACAATAACTTCTCCACTTGTTCGAGTATTTTTGATCTTTTTTTTTTGTGAGCATATCTACCCGTTTTGCAACAACAGCTTCCTTGATTTCCTTTCTTTTCGCCACGATCGAAGTGATGGTTGAATGGTGCTTCCCATACAGCCTGGCCAACTCAGCCACACGCACTCCACTTTCATATTTTGCAATTATTTCCTTCTTCAATTCGATTATGTTTCTCACCTTCACCTTCTTTACCAAAGGGCCCATGGTGGCTTATTTAGCGGTTGCAAGTGCAAAAACGAATGGAATATGTATCTCTTATGAACGCTTGAGGTGATAGTCACTTGCCCATAAACAATGCCACACTGGCATTGTTTACAGCCTGACGCTGGGAGAAGGGCCAGACGCGTAATGTACCGCCACCGAATAGCAAAAAAAATCATGAACCTTGGGTCTATTTTTCGCTGAAAAAAGGCGCTGAAAGGTGAAATTCACGAAACACGATGCCGCTGAAACTCATGGGTCCACTGTACTTACCTATGTCTTTTATAAATTTAAATTTATCCAACTTAAATCCGTTATTCCTGGTTCTTACCCGAGTCGATATCCTCATTACAGTGGACCCCCGGTTATCAGCCGTAATCAGTTCCAGAAGCTCTTCCTAACACCGAAATGGCTGATAACCGAAATAATATTTCCCATAAGAAATAAATACAATTAATCTGTTCCAGACAAAAATATTCACACAAAAATATTTTTTTTTAACAATTAAATCAGTATTACATACCTTTATTGAAGGCTAATGCTGGCTTCTGGAAGATAGGGAGGAGAAAAAAGGGAGGAGTTATTGTTTGGAAGGGAAATTTCCCTCCATAAGGACTTCAGGTAGCAAAGCCCTCTCTAGGCTTACTTCCCTTCTTTGTCTTTTAATGCCACTAGGACCAGCTTGAGAGTCACTCCACCAACTATACTCTTGCATGCCTGGTACACTCCCTGCCTTCCTGCTACACTTCCTGCCTTCCTGCTACACTCATTGCCTTCCTGCTACACTCATTGCCTTCCTGCTACACTCATTGCCTTCCTGCTACACTCCCTGCCTTCCTGCTACACTCCCTGCCTTCCTGCTACACTCTTTGCATGCCTGCTACACTCTTTGCATGCCTGTTACACTCCCTGCATGCCTGCTACACTCCCTGCATTTCTGCTACACTCCCTGCATTTCTGCTACACTCCCTGCATGCCTGCTACACTCCCTGCATGCCTGCTACACTTCCTGCATGCCTGCTACACTCCCTGCATGCCTGCTACACTTCCTGCATGCCTGCTACACTTCCTGCATGCCTGCTACACTCCCTGCATGTCTGCTACACTCCCTGCATGCCTGCTACACTCCCTGCATGCCTGCTACACTCCCTGCATGTCTTGCTACACTCCCTGCATGCCTGCTACACTCCCTGCATGCCTGCTTCACTCCCTGCATGCCTGCTTCACTCCCTGCATGCCTGCTACACTCCCTGCATGCCTGCTACACTGCCTGTCTTCCTGCTATACTCCCAGCCTTCCTGCTACTCTCCCTGCCTTCCTGCTACACTCCCTGCCTTCCTGCTACACTCCCTGCCTTTCTGCTACACTCCCTGCCTTCCTGCTACAATTCCTGCATGCCTGCTACACTCCCTGTCTTACTGCTATACTCCCTGCCTTCCTGCTACACTCCCTGCCTTCCTGCTACACTCCCTGCCTTCCTGTTACACTCCCTGCCTTCCTGCTACACTCCCTGCCTTCCTGCTATACTCCCTGCCTTCCTACTACACTACCTGCATGCCTGCTACACTCCCTGCATGCCTGCTACACTCCCTGCATGCCTGCTATACTCCTTGCCTCTATGCCTGCCTGCCCTGAATTCTATCATGTTTATTACTTTCTTTACCAAAGGAACTTTACTAAAAACTTTCTTTGGAGCCATGGTTACATATTTCACAGTTGCACTGAAAAAACAAATACCAAAAACAATGGAAAACAAGCGAAATGTTTGGATGAATGAGCAGAAGCTTCCTCACACACTGAGAGAGACAGCCAGACTGATGCTCAAGTGGCCCCAGCCGGGAGACGGACGTGTCCCATATGGCTGATCACCGAAATAATGGCTGTTACGATATGGGCCTTATCTCTAGGCCTGTTTTGGTCCCTTCTGTAACAACACGTCGAATCAGGCTCTATTTTAATTGTTCTTTAAAAAAATGTCACCTTTTATTTATAATGGGGATTATTAGACTGATCCAACTTAGTAAAATTCATGATCTTTAATACAAACATATATATACTTAGAGTATGTTACAAAGTTCTCTTGCAGTGTAAAACATAAAGATACACTACACAAATGTAGCAACTGATGTAGTCTCAATAGAGACAGATGTATATTAGATATCAGTCGAGACTAAGTAATATTCCTTGAGTAGGGAATTTGTATTAAGGCTGAGAGCCAGGATCAACTCATAAAAGAGTGTATAAACCTACTCCCTGTTGGGAGTGAGTGTGGGAACCTACTCCTTGTCAGGAGAGGGTGCGTGAACCTACTCCCTGTTGTGAGAGGGTGCATGAACCTACTCCCTGTAGGGAGAAGGTGCGTGAACCTACTGACGAGTACCAATGTTTGGTAAACTGACGTCATGTAAGTCACATGACTAGGGGGAGACCGGCCAGTACCTAAACAGGTAACCGGCACTCCAACTAGTTGTCTCCCACTACATGTAAAGCACAGTAAAATGGACTTACAAATACAATATAATATAATAAAATATTAGCATTACCATACATATAATAATGCTAATATTCATAATAAAAATAAAGAGAAATATCCCACTGGAATTTACTCAAATATAAAATATTTCGGGCATAACCCGCAACACCTCCCCCTCACGACCACAGGTCGCACCAGGAACTTTAATTATAAGGAAGTATCATCCATGGAGCTTGTGGAGGAGTGGCCAAAGATGTGATGACAGTTGCGTAATATACAATTTGTAGCATCGCAGCTCCACGCTCCTTCGCAAGGTCCTTTGAGACAATCCAATACTTCCGACATGGGCTGTTAAAGTAAAAGAATAAGAGTTACATTCAATGCTCCAATTTTGTATGTCAAATTAAACATGGTACTTCAGCTAGGCAAGGCAGAAAATCTTTAACTATTGAAGTACAGTAGAACCTCATTTAGCACGAATTTATGTTGCACGGCATGGGTATTGCACGATTGAAGAATTGCGGCACATTCTTATCTAACACGACGTAAAACTGATATTACACGGTTCGGCTGGAGGGGAAAAATTTTTGAGCGCGCGGTCGCCCGCAGTGGGTTAAACCATTGAGTCAGTGGGGGAGTCCTAATGAGGGTGGCTATGAGCCACATCAAGTGTTTAATGCTGACGAGACAAGTGTTTTCTGGAAGAAAATGCCAACACGAACTAATATCAGTCAGCAAGAGATAATTGCACCATGCTTCAAGACAGCAAAGCATGGCTTCACCTTGCTCCTTTGTGGTAATGCATCAGGTGATTTCAAGTGTAAGCCCATGGTTATTTACCCCTCTAAGAATCCTCATGCTTTGAGGAAAAGGGAATTTGTTTTTCCTTCCCACAAACTGTAAGTAAGTTTATTCAGGTATACACAGATACAGTTACATAGATTATCATACATAGCAGCATATGTGTAGAGAACCTAGGATAACCCAATAAAGTTTGTGAAGAATAAGAGAGAGAGAGAGTGAATTGTGTTTTGATCTTTAAATTACTATATCTCGTATCTGCCAAGCAATCATGACACCCAGTAGGCATACCAGTGTTGCTCAAAGTGGCAAGAAAAGGTACATGTATAAGCATTTATGTCTTAGATTTAACGAAGGAAACAAAGATATAAGACAAGACAAAACCTGTGGCCGTAATGAAGTGTTACTTTGTACTCGTAAAAAGAGGTAAACATAAGTTTGTGTGACTTACTGACTGACTTGACTGACTGACTTGACTGACTGACTTGACTGACTGACTTGACTTGACTGACTTACTGAATGACTTGACTGACTTACTGAATGACTTGACTGACTTACTGAATGACTTGACTGACTTACTGAATGACTTGACTGACTTACTGAATGACTTGACTGACTTACTGAATGACTTGACTGACTGACTGACTTACTGAATGACTTGACTGACTGACTGACTTACTGAATGACTTGACTGACTGACTGACTGACTTACTGAATGACTTGACTGACTTACTGAATGACTTTGACTGACTGACTGACTGACTGACTGACTTACTGAATGACTTGACTGACTTACTGAATGACTTGACTGACTGACTGACTTACTGAATGACTTGACTGACTTACTGAATGACTTGACTGACTGACTTACTGAATGACTTGACTGACTTACTGAATGACTTGACTGACTGACTTACTGAATGACTTGACTGACTAACTTACTGAATGACTTGACTGACTGACTTACTGAATGACTTGACTGACTTACTGACTTGACTGACTTACTGAATGACTTGACTGACTTACTGACTTGATTGACTTACTGAATGACTTGACTGACTTACTGAATGACTTACTGAATGACTTGACTGACTTACTGAATGACTTAAAGTTAGAGACAATCAGTACAACCATCGACTTCAGTTCCAGAACCTCTACTATCCACCTCAGCCCAGTAGGGCCACAGCATAACTCTCCACTCTCTTCACAATCATCCACAAACACCAGCACCCACAATTTAAGGTAAACACTATTATTTCTGTTACATAATACATCACGATAATGAACTACAATTGCATATTCACTTTTATTTTTGTAAGATCTGTTGGTCTAAAAAAAACTTGTTGGGCTTTTTGGAGACTCCCAGGAACCTAACCCTATTTTTCTCATAAGTTCTTTTAATTATCTAACACGACGTTTTCAGGAACGTAACTACTGTGCTAAATGAGCGTCTACTGTATAATGCCTAAAAAAAATATTAAAGTGTTTAGTGTACTCATTATGGCAAATGAACAAAAATGAAATAGAAAATTAGGTTACTAATTGTTATTCTATTCCTGGTAGAGTAAAACATTGCCAACACTGATGTACGGTTCGTACTTCTAACGGCTGCGCCATAGCTGTTCACGTGATTACCATGTGACTTGTGTTAGCCAATGATAGGCCTGCCTTTTGAATGCCTCAGCGCAGGGCGGCCTAGTAGTCAGTATCATCCGAGTAGGCCTAGCAGGCGGACACAGGCATAGGCTCTCAGCTCCCATATATCCAACGCCTCATTAAACGCTACCAAAACCCAAGCTCATCGTCTGTTAATATTACCAAATCTATGAAAAGAACCCCACAACACGCTGAAACATAGACACTTATCTTTCTAAAAAGTATATTCCATCAGAAACCTATTTACTTGTGAACTACAGGTCTCCCTCAACATTCGCGAGGGTTAGGGGATCAAGAGCCTCGCGAATGTTGAAAAATCGCGAATGTTTGGTGCCCCAATATATTGCAGGGAAATATAATATAATAGCATTTACTTAGCCTAACAATACTGCTTCCTTAACCTATTGAACCATGAACAATCATAAAACACATGAAAACATTGTAAAATATTGTACTATATACATACATGTTATAGTGACATGGGCTGGCTGTGGAGGGAGGCCTGTAAAAGTATAATTATACAATATTTTGTATTGTAATAATATTGGTAGAATTACCGACAATATGTTAAGTAAAAGGACACAAATGCAACTAATGTGACATTTTATTGTGGCAACGTTTCGCTCTCCAGGAGCTTTCTCAAGCCGTTACAAGCGATACATGGACACAGTGGGCTATTATATACTCTCAAAGTGAGGTGAAATACTAGTGGTGGTCGAGTAGTAGTGATATAAGTAGTAGTAGTAGTAGTAGTAATACAATAAGGTAGAACAATCAATATGCACATGAGTAAAAGGTGATAAAACAAATACTTGGGTAGTATAACAATAGGTTAGACAAATATTTTTGCTGGAGGTTGAAATATAGAAGGCCTGTAGGAGTGTTCCACATCTACGATGTGCTTGTGTTGAATTAGCAGGAGAGACTATGTGATGGTATGGTTAACTGTTTTCAGGAGGATTCTTGCTAAGACTTCAGAGATGGTGAAGCTGCCTTTGTTTTGTTTAATTGTGTTAGAAACAGAGATAAGTGCTGATTCAAGGCATTTACGTCTACGGAAATTAGTTTCTTTGATTACTAGTCGGGCGTTTTTGAATTTCATGAGATGATTGTTGGAATTTCGGTGTTGTACGCAGGCGTTGTTCAGGTTATCGTTTCTGCATGCATTAATGTGTTCATTGATGCGTGTTTCGAGGTTTCTTGCTGTTTCTCCTACATAAATTCTGTCGCAGCCTCCATAAATCCTACATAAATCCTACATAAATTTTGTCTAACCTATTGTTATACTACCCAAGTATTTGTTTTATCACCTTTTACTCATGTGCATATTGATTGTTCTACCTTATTGTATTACTACTACTACTACTACTACTACTACTACTACTTATATCACTACTACTCGACCACCACTAGTATTTCACCTCACTTTGAGAGTATATAATAGCCCACTGTGTCAATGTATCGCTTGTAACGGCTTGAGAAAGCTCCTGGAGAGCGAAACGTTGCCACAATAAAATGTCACATTAGTTGCATTTGTGTCCTTTTACTTAAAATATTTTGTAGTGTTGTGAAGCATCATGGGAAATCACATGTTACTGAGACACTGCTGCTTCTCCCACTGCTGTAGCTCTGCCCACTTTATAATGATGCCAAATGCTGAATTATATACGTATACAGTAGAACGTCATTTAGCACGAGATTATGTTGCACGTTACCGGTATTGCACGATTTAAGATTTGCGACACATTATCATCTTACACGACGTAAAGATGATATTACACGGTTCGGCAGGAGGGGAAAAATTTTGAGCGCATGGTTATTTACTGCCTAAGAATCCTCATGCTTTGAGGAAAAGGGAATTTGTTGTTTTTCCTTCCTGCAAACTAAGTTTATTCAGATACACGAGTCTCGACCCCTGCAACCACAATTAGGTGAGTACAGTTACATACATTATCATACATAGCAGCATATGTGTAGAGAACCTAGGATAACCCAAGTCAGTCAATGGAAATACTGTCACTCTGACTTTTTGGGTTATCCTAGGTTCTCTACACATATGCTGCTATGTATGATAATCTTCGTAA